>CANTUT010000591.1:0-50000 GCA_947687605.1 Reutealis trisperma
AAATATTATATTATGTTACAAGTATGTGATATCATGTTTTGTGAGCCTTTGAGTTATTTGAAACCCAAGTTCTTTTCTATCCTAAATTATGATTATATGATTTTGTTGTTAAGCTTGGGTTGCCGAAAGACAATTGAGCTGAAACCATGTTGTTTATTCATGATAAGAAAGAACCTTTGTGATTGTTGCTATGCCTTACTTTCTTTCTGGAACCACACTATTGTTTATCTTTTGTTCAATAAGCTAGACATCTATTATTATTGTATTATTTGTGATTGCATTTTTCAATGCTACTGTTACCTCTCCTTTATGTTACAAGTGAGAAAGGCAACAACCTTCACCTCTCTTTTATGTTACGAGTGGACAAGGCAATGACCTTCACTCTATATTATGTTACAAGTGAATAAGGCAGTGGCCCTCATTCTATATTATGTTATGAGTAGACAAGGTAGCGGTCTTCACTCTATATTATGTTATGAGTGGACAAGGCAACAACCCTCATTCTATATTATGTTATGAGTGGACAAGGCAGCAACCCTCACTCTATATTATGTTACGAGCGGACAAGGCAGTAGCCTTCACTCTATATTATGTTATGAGTGGACAAGGCAGCAGCTTTCACTCTGTATTTGTTTTACGAGTGGACAAGGCAGTAGCCTTCACTCCATATGTTACAAGTTATAAGTTTGTGTCACATTCCAACTTCTGAGACTTGACGGTCCTAGAACATGGGGAGACATAAGGTCACCCACTCCCGTAGAACTCACTTATACTTATACAAAATACTGCTTAGGATCGTGCCAAAACTCCTTACATTAACTTAAATAGACCCTTTTTTTTAAAAAAAAAAAATTAAGTTGCGAAAGTATAGTTAAAATATACTTTAAAAATAATCCATAAGGAAATAATATTTAGAATCCAATTAAAACCTCGAAAGATAATATTTCAAAGTAAACATCCAAAAATAAATATTCTCGAAGCATCTAAGGATAACTCTTCATAACATATTAAAATAATTATCTTGGACAAGGAATTCCCCAAGTGAAAAAGAATGCTTGAGCCATCACTTTGTCTCCTCACATTGCTCACCTGGAACCACACAAGAAAGAAGGGGTGAGATAGATGATCTCAATGAGTAAACAATATAGTATAAATGATATCATATGCCCCATTTTTAAGGAATGCCCATTACGTATAACACATAGTTCACAATTTACAAATCATGGTTTCACAGTTTACAATTTAGCAAGATTTTCATTTTAGCAGGTTTGCAGAAATCACACTTAAAACACTTATTACCCAATCAGAGTAAATGACTGTACTAGCTCATTCACTCAAGAGAGAGGTGGCCTCATACCAAATTCCAACTCCTAACCCATTACTTATAAAGTCGTGAAACTGATCAGGCTCCATGGCTAGAACCGCCTCTTCTAACTGAGGTGGATACACAATCCCTATCCATTGGGTTAAGACCATCTGCACAAGTTTTGATGATTATTTACATCGGTATGAGGATTTCTGCATAAAGGGTTAAAGGTACCATAGCTAGAGCTAATGGTAATCACAAATAACAATATCACATAAGGCAACAATAACAACTATTCCAATAGCAATGGTAGTTTAACTTTTGAACAAGAGATACAATGATAGTGTAGTTCCAGAAAAATATAAGTTAGGATAATAATTGCAAACGTATTATCATTGGATAATCAAAAATGGTTTTGGACTAATTGTTCTTTGGCAACCCAAGCATACAAAGAAATCATTAAAATAGAAAAGAACTTGGGTTTCAAGATATCAAAGGTTCATAAAACATGATAGCTTGCACTTGTAACTTGAAACATAATGTTTACTCACCTTGTGGTTCCTTTGCTCCTAGTACTTGTAGCCCTTGACTTCTAATAGTCCTCAAGATCTAACATAATATTTAATTCAATACTTAGTATTTATTTAATCATCATGCTATCCTATCTCATAACTACCCCATGCACACATAACATTCATATACACTTAGAGTTACACATATAAGTGCACTCATCACTTGTACATAACATGTTGACTTTAAAAGTCTTGCCCATTTAGCCTTCATAGGCTCATATGAAAACACATTATAATTCATATCAATACCTTTCTAAGGTCAATATAATATCATTATCTTAATAGCAATTCACTTTAACAATCATCTTAGTACGCTTAACACTTCCATACATGTCAACTTATTGATAGCCTTTTAAGTGTGATGCTTAACTCTTATAACCCATTCATTCGATCAATCTCTTCATCAATTCAAGAGCATTAATTCATTATTAAGTCATCATAAAATCTATTTCCATATTTCCCTATCACATTCACATTCTAATCACAACATAAGGTTAATATACCTTAGGTGTACTTTAAGTATACCAAAGTGCCTCTAGGCCAGTCTAGAGTCATTCCTTAAACCAACATGCAATTTAACCATTTATCATACATACATAAATGTCAATAATCATTAAAATGCATCATATAAAAATTATAGACATTGGGATAAAAATCCCATGGTAGGCCGAATAACCTATTAAGAGAAACTGAATTATTCTTACTTTTCGCACTTTTCATCTATTACAGTAATATGTAGAAACATGGTTTCAATCAAGATTTTTCATGTAAACACAATAAAAATCATTTTAGAACATCAATCTATATGAATAGGCAACAATAGGTGTAAAATATACATGAAAATTCCATTTTTAGGTTTTAGGATGCAAAACCATGAACCTTTCTTATTTTTGATATTTTCTGGTCATTACAGTAATATGTAAACTAGTATTTTAAACCATTATTTTTCATTCAATCATAGCAAATATCAGTTTATAACATCCACATGTATGAATTGGCAGCCATAGATCATAATTATGTATAAAAATTCCAAGTTTTAAGGTTTACGATGAAAATCAAGAGTTTTCATGATTTTTGTGCCTTTCATTCATTATAGGAATATATAAACACATGATTTAAATCATTATTTTTCATCCAAACAAAACAAATATCAGTTTACAACATTAATCACCACAATTTCGCAGCCATAGAATTATCAAACCATAGAATTTTCTAACTTTCAAGTTCTAGGGCGAAAACCTTAAATTTCCTTATTTTCTGAAACTTTTCAGTTATTACAGTAATATGTAAAAATTTGATTTAATATAATATTTTTATCAAAACATATCAAAAACTAGTTTAGAATATAAATATGTAGTAGCTGCCCCCCTCAATGAATTTATATTTGAAAATTTCAATTTTGAGTTATAGGATTCACCTTTGGCACATACTCATAATCTATCAAAAATCACATTGAATTAGATATGTAGAACTTAGTAAATAACTAGTTAAAAATAATTTTATCATAATTTATTTTATAGAAATCAGATAGAAAATTGAGAAGAAAAAAAAACTTACAAAATAGTTGCGAAATTGCAAAGTTGAAAGTGTTTTTGAGAATTTCGGTATAGAGAAATATTTTGAGAGAATTTTTTTATTAAAATACTGAAAAACAGAATAGTGGCTACTAGAAATCAAGGGTTGGCCGAAATTCTCATTATATATTAGGGTTTGGGGTGCAATTTCCAAGTTTACCCTTAATGAGCTAGATTAGGAGTGTTTTAGTGTAGTAGGCTTTTGGGTATTTGGGCTTTTTAATTAATTTTGGGGTTGATTATAGGTAATTAAAATATAAATATTTTTCTTATTATTTTCATTAAAATTTGCCCCAAAACATTTATTTAAAAATATTTTAAAAATACTCATAAAATTATTTTATTCTTAAAAATTGCCTTTTTGCATGAAAATTCATTTTACGTAAAATAAATTATTTTATGCTAATGCACTTTATATAAATCATTTATTTCATAATAATAATTCATATTAGGCACATTAAAATTAATTTAATATGCCACTACTCATAAATCACATCACACATAAATTTTCATAAAATTAAATATTTTATCACAATGACTCTAAGTTCAAGCAATTTGTCATGAAAACTCTTAGGGTAAATGTGGTTGTTATATTCTTACCCCCTTTAAAAAAAAATTCATCCTCGAATTTTCAATTCTACCAATATAACACACTCTACTTAACTTCTCCGCCACGCTTCTACTGCGCTACTCAAACACAATATCCAACTGCAATTAACATATCATATACAGTAAGGCACATACTCACAATCTATCAAAAATCACATTGATAAACCTTCAGCTTAAGCTACACCTATGTAAATCTCTTATTCAAACAAATCTTAAACCAATCCTTAATAATTTAGTACCCCTTAACCTTGAACAAAAGTAATAGAACCTTTAATTTCACCTTCAATCAAATAAAATCCCAAGCATTTCTTTTCCTTATATCTCCATTATTATTAACATCTATACTAATACCTTAATCACTATTTCCATTCATTATTTATCTCATTAGTCATATAAAAATCCAACTAATAATTCCAAATTAATAACTCCGATTGATATTCGATAATTCTCTTTTCATATTAATAATTATTATTTAATCTATTATAACTGCAATAAATATTTTCATGTTTAATACCTTGCTGACATTATAATTTTGGCACTTCCATCATTTATCAATTTAAAATATACTTAAACTTAACAAACATTCTTATATATATCATATCCCAAATGAACTTGCATTCTATTAATTTACAATCTCAAATAAACTTCTCATAACTATTCCGGACTTACTCTCTTTTGTATAATATATAAATCATTATCATGACTTAAGTACTTAATGCCCTATAACTTTTATATATTTAGCTCGTAATATCATCTTACTTTAGGTTTTCCACTTACATCTTGCTATATTTCACATTCCTAATCATTTAACTTATCCATATTAAAATAATAAACCTTCAGATACCATTACCATTAAATGAAATCTCTATGCAACTTTTATATCTTTCTAAATCTATACCATTCTAGGTTATCTCCATAAAAATTCTTCTTGTACTAAAGATCACTACTAAGTTTTCCAGTAACCTCAATTGGACATTATTGTATCTAACATCTTAAAATATTTCTCATCTAGAGGACGCAAATCCCTTTCAGGTATATTCAAAACTATTTAATTTTCAAAACTGCGTAGCATCATACTTATTCTTTTATTATCATTACAAGTTTGAGAATACTTATCCTTTTATGTCTTCCCCTCTTAAAAGAAATTTGTCCTCGAATTTCAATACTTACTCACATGTTCTCAAAAAAATTAGGGATGCTTCTACCGCATCTTTTCCTCAGCTTCCTAAGTATACTCATCCATTCCATGGTTACGCTAGTAGACCTTAATTATAGGTATCTCCTTGGTACACAAATTTCTCCCATCCTTAGTTGGAAATTCTACTTGCTTTCCTCTACAGTCAATAAAAGCTCTATACTCATATAGCCAATCCATTCCTAAGATCATATCAAATTCTAGGACATCAAGTTCCAATAATTTCATAGGAAGTTTCATCCATTAATGTCTACCTCATAATCCTTAAAAAATACCATACTTCCATCATTTCTCCCCAAGGAGTCAACACTACTAAGGGTTCATTAATTAATTCCTCATTTCTACCGAGACTTTTAGTGGACACAAATGAATGCATAGCACCATAATCAATCAAGCATCTTACACTTAAAAATTCGAATGGGAATGATACCTTCTTCTTTCAAATCACGCTAGATAAATATTCCTCCTTTAACTATACTTGATATCTACACAAGTGATAGAGAAATTCCTACCTTTCTTGCTATTCTAGTCTATATAATAGTATCTAAACCACAAATTCCTTAATATACTTCACTTACTTCATATTATATACTTATGTATATATAATGTAACTGATTTATTTCATTCTCCTACTGATCATTACTAAATATCATTTCTCTTCTTATGGCACCAATCACAATTATCATTTAATAAATCCATATATTTCCTATATCAAACCATTGTAACATGCAAGTATTTCATACCTCATAACATTATACCCACCAATCATTAATCTAAACTGGATCAAAACTTAATCAACTTCTCTTTCTAATCCACTTAACCCTACTATCAAAATATCATACTTAGCATGCACTTTCATGAGTACCCATCATATCATATCACAAGACACATATCACATATCACTTATCACATAGCATATGTCACATAGCATATAGCATGTATCATGTATCATAATCATGTAACATATAACTTATAGCATCATAAATTTCCCTATCCTATATAAGTCAGTCATGTCATAGGCAAGAAAAGAAATCAATGCATACTAAGTTGCTAAGCAGTCAATTAACATCAATTGCATTGCAGGAGTCTTCTTTTTCTTGAGGTGTATCATAGGCACGACTTTTTCAAACATCTCTCTCTGTGTCCTCTTGCAGGCCACACGCGGTGTTCTAGGTTGAGGTCCTTTAGTAGGGGTGATCTTCTTGGTCATCCGATAAGAGAATCATAAGGCACACAAACAAACAATAATAAAGAGTACTATAGCTTATTAGAATTTTGTAGAACTATACTAGCAATAGATTACAAGTGACATGACAGAAAAATTCCTATGCTCTAGGATTATACTTATTTAAGGATAACCTATAGCACTGATACCGCCTTTGTCACATCCCAACTTCTGAGACATGATGGTCCTAGAATATGGGAAGATATAAGGCCACCGATGCCCATAGAACCCACTTATACTTATACAAATACTGCCTAGGATCATTCCAAAACTCCTTACATTAACTTAAATAAACTTTTTTTTTTTTAAAACCTTAAGTTGCAGAAGCATAGTTAAAATATACCTCAAACATAATCCATAAGGAAATAATATTTAGAATCCAATTAAAACCTCGAAAGATAACATTTCAAAATAAACATCCAAAAATAAATATTCTCGGAGCATCTAAGGATAACTCTTCATAACATATTACATATTAAACTAATTATCTTGGACAAGGAATTCCCCAAGTGAATTAGAATGCTTGAGCCATCACCTTGTCTCCTCACATTTGCTCACTTGGAACCACACAAGAAAGAAGGGGTGAGATAGATGATCTCAATGAGTAAACAATATAGCATAAACGATATCATATATCGTGTTTTTAAGGAAAGCCCATTGCGTATAACACATAGTTTATGATTTATAAATCATGGTTTCACACTTTACAATTTAGCAAGATTTTCACTTTAGCAGGTTTGCAGAAATCACTGAAGGGAGAGGTGGCCTTATACCAAATTCCAACTCCCAACCCATTACTTATAAAGTCATGAAATTAATAAGGCTCCATGGCTAGAACCGCCCCTTCTAGCTGAGGTGAATACACAATCCTTATCCATCGGATTAAGACCATGTGCACATGTTCTGATGATTA
The DNA here is from genome assembly GCA_947687605.1 of Reutealis trisperma. NCBI lineage: Eukaryota > Viridiplantae > Streptophyta > Magnoliopsida > Malpighiales > Euphorbiaceae > Reutealis > Reutealis trisperma. The sequence continues at coordinate 7,395 of CANTUT010000591.1, forward strand.
CCCATATTGGCACAAGGATTTCTGCATAAAAGGTTAAAGGTATCATAACTAGAGCTAATGGTAATCATAAATAACAATATCAGATAAGGCAATAATAACAAGTATCCCAATAACAATAGTAGTTTAACTTTCAAACAAGAGATACAATGATAGTGTAGTTCTAGAAAAATATAAGTTAGGGCAATAACTGCACAGGTATTATCATTGGATAATCAAAAATGGTTTTGGACTAATTGTCCTTTGGCAACCCAAGCATACAAAGAAATCATTAAAATAGAAAAGAACTTGGGTTTCAAGATATCAAAGGTTCATAAAACATTATAGCTTGCACTTACAACTTGAAACATAATGTTTACTCACCTTGTAGTTCCTTTGCTCCTAGTACTTGTAGCCCTTGACTTCTAATAGTCCTCAAACTCTAACATAATATTTAATTCAATACTTAGTATTTATTAATCATCATGCTATCCTTTCCCATAACTACCCCATGCACACATAACATTCATATACGCTTAGAGTTGCACATATAAGTGCACTCATCACCTATACATACCATGTTGACATTAAAAGTCTTGCCCATTTAGCCTTCATAGGCTCATATGAAAACACATTATAATTCATGTTAATACCTTTCTAAGGTCAACATAATATCATTATCTTAATAACAATTCGCTTTAACAATCATCTTAGTACACTTAACACTTCCATACATATCAACTTATCGATAGCCTTTCAAGTATCATGCTTAACTCTTATGACCCATTCATTCGATCAATCTCTTCATCAATTCAAGACCATTAATTTATTATCAAGTTATCATAAAATCTATTTCCATATTTCATTATCACATTCACATTCTAATCACAACATAAGGTTAATATACCTTAGGTATAACTTAAGTATACCAAAGTGCCTCTAGGCTAGTCTAGAGTCATTCCTTCAACCAACATACAATTTAACCATTTATCATACATACATACATACATGTCAATAATTATTAAAATACATCACATAAAAATTATGGACATTGAGATAAAAATCCCATGGTAGGCCGAATTTCCTATTAAGAGAAAAATTGAATTTTTCTTACTTTTCTTATTTTTCGTCTATTACAGTAATATGTAGAAACATGGTTTGAACCAAGATTTTTCATGTAAACACACAAAAATCATTTTAGAACATCAATCTATATGAATAGGCAACAATAAGAGTCATGACCCATCTTTGAGCTATGATGGTCTTAGGGCACAGGGAGACGTAAGGTCACCTAAACCCGTAGAACCCGCTTATAACTTATTAAGTGCCGATAAATATCATGTTACCTCTATCCCAAGATCAAAACCAAAATTACCATTCCTTATTACTAATTACCATATTAAGTATCTATATGATAAACATTTATCATTTTAAATCCATTTTCATGCTTATCGCTTTTGAACTCTATTTTCCAGTATTTTAATCTCAACTCGCCCATATATTACTTAAGTACTTGGACTGTAAAAATATAGTACCAAGCCATATGCATAATAATAATAATTTAAATTATACCATTATTACAGATCTTAACAATCCATGGAGGTTTAGAGTTACTTCCAAAATACAACATAATATATACATCATAATACCAAAAGTAACAATGCAATTTCCAAGCAAAGATGTAGAACTTGGAATTTACCTTGCTGATCTATCAACTGGTCCTGAAAATAAACAACAATTATGGCATGAGATAAAGCTCAGTGAGTACATAATAATATTATAAAGGTTAAACAATGATGTATGTCAAATGGTGATTCTTTTTAAAAATAAAGTAAAATGGATTAGAAATTTTTCTTATGGAACAATTTTCCGACATATATATAATAGGTATTATATCTTTAGCAAAAAATTTCCTTTCATGGAAACAATATATTTTCCCCATAATCAAACGAGTGGCGGCATAAGCCTTGCTCACTCCCATATGCCTGGTCATACGTACAATTGATTAGGTCATATGTACTAGGGACCTTAAACATTTCCCAGCTAAGGTTCGAATAATCTTTACCCTATCCGCGAGTCCATTACCATTGTGTACAAGGTCTGATATATTGCCCCACATCAGAGGGGTTTTCTGCTTATCATGGTATCATTATAACATTTTATCTTTCTATCTATGAAATGATTCAATGGATAATAGATCAATAAACAATTAGGTTCCCATCATTGATTACATTATAAGATCAAAGCAATATAGGCTCATTTGGCCAAGTGCTATAAAGGAATATTTTAGTCAATTTAGCTTAATCAATAAGGTAGATAATGCTTGCCAAAGAATTGCTGTGCATTTCAATTAGAAAATGATTTAACATTTATGCTCATATTTAAGGCACAAATAGTATTATATTATTAAGTACTCACCTCTTCCTCCTTAGCTCTTATACTGATAGACTTAGCGTAAATTATAGTGTGGCTCCTCGGTATCTCGAGCAATGTCCTTGCCTTTTAATTTTACAAATACACCCAAACAAGTGTACATCAAACTCTATTCCTTTAACATTCTAACCAAGCTTTAACTATTTCATATAAACATATCATTCATCAATGTCTCATATCATTTACCCCTTGCTTACACATGTCATAAACCAATTCAATATCTTTTAAATATCCCCCATAACATAGTTAAGGAAACACATGTAATACTAACATCTAATTACATTCTCAATGATCTTATTATAAGATTACGAATGAGGAAATTCATAAAAATGTTAAATAAAATAATCTAGCAATAAGTCACAAACACTAGGACAAACTATTCCAATATGGCTAGGAACATATCTGCCCACGGGTGAAATCCCAGCTGTTCCTCCATCCTTGGGAGGCTACTAGATGAATTTCTAAATTTGTCCTTATCACACAGCTAGAGTCCCAGCTTTGTGGTCACCCATGGCTGTCCAACTTCCATTGATTTTCTCATACTTCCTTTATTGTTTCTCACTTATTAAACCCTAAATTTTTAACTCCCATCCTCATATTCCATCAATTAACATGCAAAACCAATCCTTCCTTAAATCCCTCCACCAAAATCAAATAATAGAAATCAAAAGAATAGAAATCAAAAGAAAAGAATATATAGTTGCTAGCAATCCATCACTCTTAGGCTAAAAACAAAGAAAGAATTACTTAAACATAAAATCTTATCTTGAAATGCTTTAAATTTAGTTCTATGTTGAAGAATAAGTTGAAAGGTTTTAGTCTTTAGTGAGAATGTGATTTTGGTGCTAGGTTACAAATGAAAAGAATTAACATATTTTCACTTTATATATAAATGGAATCGATGGTGGTGATTTAATCTTACAAGATCAATGGTCATATTTTTGTGTAAGATGGATGGCTAAGATTGATTAAAATAGATGGTTAAGATTGCCCTTAGGTGTATGGTGACTTAGCACCATAATGATGAGTTCAATAATCACTAAAATGCATATGGACATGGTGATGGGTGTGAGGCCTCGCCCGAGCACCTGGTCCAATCCGCTAAAGGGAATCAAAAATGCCCATTTGGGAGGAACATCATGATTGCAACTTGTTATGAGTTCAGAAAATTGTATTTTGTAAATTGTAATTTGCAAAAGAGAGTCGCCATTTTAATTTTGTTTATTTTAGTTGGGAAAATTAAAGGAAATACCCAATTTAATTAACTCAAAAATTATACCATTTATCCCAAGAAAAAGCACTAATCCTCGAAGGACTAAAGAGGGTTCGAGGACTAGGTTTTGGTTAAAACAATACAAAAAATTTAGTTTGGCTTAAATACAAAAGAGCTTTTGTAAAAAAGAAGTTTTTATGTATGCATGAGCAGATATAATATAATGCATAAAATAATATTACTCGTGTAATGCATGACAAATATGAGATAATGATAATCATAAGATGCAAAAAAAAGTAAAGGAAAAACTACTTAAAACTATTACAAGTCAAAATGCTAAAACAGAGGATCTTTCCTCTAGCCCTTATGGATTCTAGGAAAAGCACACATTCTCCAAATATAATCTAAACAACTAAAATAAGAGTATTAAAACAATTATAATAAAAAGAATTAAAATTTTGATTTTTATTTAAGAAAAGCAATTTTGATCCTAAACTATGTGAAAAAGGTGATAGAGAGAAGAAGTTGTTAATTTTAGCGGAGTTGAATGCCTTTGAGATGGCAAGCATGCATATCCCTTTGAATGGGAATCAAACCCCACGTAGTTCTTCCTTTTTGCGAAGGAGAGGTTTTTAAGTCATTGCCTTTGTTATCATGTTTTGATTGATTTTAAAGAGCTTTAGAGATTTGTTAATTAGGTCAGATTTTAATTAGCAAAAATTAAATCTTTTCAGATTTAGATCTTGAAATTGAAATTGAAAAGGAAAAGGAAAGAACTTTTACCTTTGGCTTATGTCGACGAGGAATGTAAGGGGCGAGCTTGGCACCAGATCTAAGTTCCACCTTAGCTTCAGAATACCATGAGTACTCCTTTTGGAAGAAGGACTCTTGAATAGCGTGAACTCTTGGATAACACCTTTGCTTGAGAACCACGAATTCCCATTGAAAGAAAATGGCTTGAATCAAACCTTCTCTTGATTTGGAAGCTTAAGAATGGAACTTGAAGTGATTGGGAGGCTTGTGAATGGGGCTTTGAGATGATTACGAAACTTATGAATGGGGTTTTATATGATGGAGGAGGTTTTTGGAATGAGATTTTAGAGATTTGGAGGTTTAGGAAGAGGGTTTTGATGATTGAAAAGCTTAGAAATAGGATTTAGAAAGCTTTATGGAGAGTATAGGAGCATGTAATTGTGTCTTTAATTGTTATGAGGTGCAAGGTATTTATAGGAGGAGTTTGGGGCTAAAAATTAACAGTTTTTGAGTAGGATTCTGAAAAGGCACAGTTGCGGTAACTGGTGCGTTAGTTGCGGCAACTGCAAACAGCTTTGCGATTGCTACAGAGGTGGCTGTAGTTACTGTGAGTTACCGTAGTGAGCCCGTGGGTTGCCGCATGTCTTTTTTTGGCCCGTTCTTCTCCGTCTTTGATCCAATTTTAGCCTAGTTTGATTCTATAGGTTTGTAATCAAGTGTTAATCATATGAAGGTGTAAGTTTTAAATTTTTTTTTCAACAGGGCATTGCCCCGCACCCCGCAAGGGGCGCTATCCTCTTGACCCCTGCCTGCTAATCGGCTAGCAGGACCACCATATACATAGCGTATGAATCTTAGCAAGTTTCAAGCTGCAGTCAGATCCTAAGGGTGCAAATTTGAGGGTTCACAGCTGCCCCCTCATCAGGATTGACTTTGAGCAAAAGGCAATTTTGATGATAGTGAACCCTGGAATGAGGGATGGTAAGATGAACCCAATGGATGCCTAAGTCAGCGTCTAGACATGTTTGGGTGAAAATGGTTGATTTTTAAAAAAATAGTGAAAAAAAGAACCACAGGGATGCTTAGATGATCAAAACATTTATGGGTGAAATGATCCTAAGGCTATCCTAGGATGGTCTAATCAAAAGGGATACCTAATTTAGATTCAAGGTATGAATCCTAAGGCTATCCTAGGATGGGTCTGATCAAAAGGGATACCTAATTCATATTTAAGGTATGAATCCTAAGGCTATCCTAGGATGGGTCTAATAAAAAGGCATACCTAATTCATATTTAAGGTATGAATCCTAAGGCTATCCTAGGATGGATATGATCAAAAGGGATATCTAATTCAGATTTAAGGTATAAATCCTAAGGCTATCTTAGGATGGTTCTGATCAAAAGGGATACCTAATTCAGATTTAAGGTATGGATCCTAAGGCTATCCTAGGATAGGTCTAATTAAAAGGGATACCTGATTCAGATTTAAGGTATGAATCCTAAAGCTATCCTAGGATGGGTATGATAAAAGGGGATACCTAGTTTAGATTTAAGGTATGGATCCTACGGCTATCTTAAGATGGGTCTGATAAAATGGGGATACCTAATTTGAATTTAAGGTATAAATCCTAAGGCTATCTTAGGATGGGTTTGATAAAAAAGGATACCTAATTCAGATTTAAGGTATAAATCCTAAGGCTATCTTAGGATGGGTTTGATCAAAAGGGATACCTAATTCAAATTTAAGATATGGATCCTAAGGCTATCTTAGGATGAGTCTGAGGAAATAGGGATACGTAATTTGGATTTAAGGTATAAATCCTAAGGCTATCTTAGAATGGGTCTGATCAAAAGGGATACCTAATTCAGATTTAAGGTATAAATCCTAAGGCTATCTTAGGATGGGTTTGATCCAAAGGGATACCTAATTCTGTTTTAAGGTATGAATCCTAAGACTATCTTAGGATGGGTTTGATTAAAAGGGATACCTAATTCATATTTAAGGTATGGATCCTAAGGCTATCTTAGGATGAGTATGATGAAAAGATATACCTAATTCAGATTTAAGGTATGAATCCTAAGGTTGTCTTTTCTAGTAGGAGCTAAAAAAATAATATTCTTGTCTGGTAGGAATGATGATGACCCTATCTGGTAGGAAAGAGATGATCCATTTTAATTTGAAAGTCTAAGATGATCCATTTTGATTCGAAAGTCTAACTTAAAACTTGTTCTATTGTGAAATGCATTTGACGATGCAATGATTAGATACCTTGAACCTGTGAAGGGTCAATTTGGTAGGAGAGTGTTGAGCTTCTGGGAGAAAGATGCCCCCCTTTGGAAAGGTGAATATTTGGAAGGGAGGTGTCCCCACTTAAGGATGATAAAGGAAAGTGGTTTGGGTTTTTTTTTTGGTTGATCGGCTAGCTTAGAGGTGAAATGGGCATGTTAGGTATGAGGCTAGTTGGTCATTGGCTATTATTTTGGCCTAGGAAGAAGTCACTTTGGGAGGTTAAACCAAGTATGGCTGGAAGAGGTCGAGCAAGGTTTGGGTGTGTTCAGTTTGCAATAATGTTTGGCTTCAGGCTGAATTGGAGAGCTTGAACAAGGGGGCCAAGTCCTTTGAGATGATAAGGTTTAGGTTAGGTATAGTTTTAGGGAAGGTTAGATTTGGCAATTGATTTAGTCAGTTATGGCCTTCTGGTTTTGGCTTTAGGGGAGATTTGTTTAGAATGAGTGGATTATCTTAGAAGGTTGAGTTAGGTTCAGCTAAGTTCATTTAGAAGCTTAGTTTGGTTTGGCTTCGTAAGAGATTAGATTAGATGCTCAGTCAAGTTATAGCCTTCTAGTGAGTTCATTTGGAAGGCTTGGTCAGAGAGATCAGGTTAGGATGCTAGACCTAGGAGGCTAATCTTGGCTTAGAGGGAAAGGTAAGGCTAGGCAATCAATTTGGAAGGCTTAGTTAGGTTTTGCCTTAGAGGAGATCATGAAGGCCTTTTAGGAGTGGGCTTTGTGGTGAAGGCTTTTTTTTTAGGAGTGAGTTTTATGGTGAAGGCTTCTTGGTTTGGATTTCATGGCGAAGGCTTCTTGGTTTGGGCTTCATGGTGAAGGCTTCTAGATTTAGGCTTTATGGTGAAGGCTTTTGGTTTGGGCTTTATAGTGAAGGCTTCTAAATTTAGGCTTTAAAGTGAAGGCTTCTAGGTGTTGAGGATAGTTTTCTATGATGGTGCTTTGGATGGTTAGCTTTGGCTCGGGTATGGTGCTATAGGTTTAGGTCACAATGATACCATAGGCTCATGGATAAGGGTTTGCCCTTTGACTTGGTTGCATCAGAATGGTTTGCAGGCTTTAAGAGGCTTTGATTTCTCAAGGATTATGTGTTTTGCTAATTTAATCTTTCAAAGATCATGAGATATTTGCCAAAGAGGCATAAGATGGGCTTTGACTGGTTTGAGTCCTTCTTAATCAACTTGAGGATGATAGGTTTGGGAGATGTGTCTCAAGTTTTGGGTTTGCCAAAGAAACTAAATTCAAAGATGATGAGTCTTGAGAGACTTGAGATTTTTTATTCTACCCATGATGAGATTTTGCCAAAAAAGAGTGGTACGTGGCTTGAGCTTGAAATGATGGTATGATTTGCGAATGAGGCTTGGGATAGAAAATTTTAGGAATGGTTTGAAGGTAGGCTAAAACTTTTGAAAAGAATCATAGAGGTTGTATGATTTTGCTTTTTGTAGCATAAATCATGGAAAAGAGCGAGTCAATCTTTTCTGGTTGTTTGAGATTGAAGAGACTCTTGGAGTGACACTTAATTGGTTTGACTTGATGACACATTGACTGCACTAGCTAAAACAAAGAGTCCTTAGGAATGGCTAAAGGGCTAGTAGAGGAAGACAACTTAGGGATCATGGTCCCAAATGAGAGATAGGGATGTGATGGACTAGAGATATGTATTAACTCTTTGAACTAAGTGATGGGATGGACTAACAACAAATGATGACGTTCTAGGAAGACATGGCCCCATTGTAAGATAAGGGCATAGAAGATAGCATAACCTTAAAGAATGAGCCTTTGATGAGGAAGGATGACTTTGGAGACATGAGACCTAACATATTGATAATTTAACAACTTTGGACGTGAGGGAAGGTGACTTGGATAAGCTTTCTCTCTTTCTCTCTCTCTCTCTCTCTTCTCCTCTTTTTTATTTTTATTTTATTTTTATTTTTATTTTTTTAGCTTTAACTTTTGCCTAAGCTGCCCTTTTAGATTTTCAACTTAGTGAGCTTAGATTAATAAAATTTGGGAGAAAGCATTCCACCATGATTTGCTATGTCGAGAGGCTTTAATCTTTGAATTCTAGGTTTGACAGAGGTATTCTTTAAACTTGTCACTCCTTGTTAAGGTGCATCATTTGATTACCCAATTGTATAATAGGTAATTACATTTGCTTTCTCCTTGTACTTCAACTATTTGATGAGAAATCCTTCTTTGGTTAGGAGCTTGTGAAGCATTTATTGATTTGAGAGAATGAGGACACCCCACATTTTGATCTTATGCTAATTGCGGTGGATTTAATCTTTACCCCTTTTTTCCTCATTTTCTTTTCTTTTCTTTTCTTTTCTTTTTTTTAAAGGCTCATCCATATCAGACTTAATCAAGGAAGATAAGAAAGTTAATGCATAAATAATGAAAAGAAAATATAGATGCATTACTATAAAGGAAACTTTATTATAAATTAACAAAAAAGGGACTGATATGGTTGACAAAATGACAGACTTAGACTCAGACTCTTAGGCTTAGGCTCAGACTCTAACTTTTAGGCTTAGGCTCAGTCGCAGATTTAGATTAGGAATTCAACCTCAGACAGGTTAGATTAGCTAGGCTTGAACTCCTCCATGTTATGCTACTTAGGGTTGAATTAAGGTCTTGGTTCTTGCTTTAGGGGGATGATATCTCCACTATCAATAAGATCCTAAATTTTAGGTTTCAAAGCTTTATATGCATTGGTTTGGTGTCCCGCTTCTTGATGATATTCATAATACTCATTGGGGTGGTAGCTCTTTGGTAAGGGATTAGGAGGGACTCTTGGTTCCAGGGATTTTACCATTCTTACCTTCAAAGCCTTCCTATAAACTGTTGCTAATTGAACTCCCAAATCTGTGAAAGCCCTTTGTTGAGATATTAAGGATTGCCTACTAGTCATGCCAGCTACCTCTATATTCTCTTGCTCGACATCAACAAGGGAAGTGTAGGTGTCCATATCCTTCCATTTAGTAGAGGCAAGGGGAGTGGAGGTATTGCTCTTCTTGCACCCCTTTTCCATTGTGAGGGTTGGCTCTAGTGCATCAATGTTGAGGTTTAAAGGTCTTTTGATAGCAAAAGAGGTGGGGTTTTTCTTGCTTTGAAAAGGATTCAAAGAAGAGGCAAGCTTAGTATCTATGACTGATGGCATGGCTGAGGCTAGAATGGCATTGGTGTTTGAGATTGAGGATGTAAGATTATGGGTCATGTCAATGGTAAGTGCAACATTGATGGGCTTAGCTTGGTTCAACATTCCTCTCACTTCATCGATGATAAGTTGGCATTCGAAACTCAAAGCATTAGTGAAAGCAGAAGTAAGATGGATTAGGGTATTATTAAATTAGATTGTTGGCTAGCTAAAGACTTATTGAAATTAGCTCGTTGAGCACTTAGGGCGGAGATGAGAATAACTTAAAGGTTATCTTTTTGCCTTTTGAGTAGGTTGGTTAGAGCTTTCATGTCAGCCAGGCTTGCTATTACCTTTAAAACTAAGTCAAAGAATAAGGTAAGTGCTTGGAAAAGAAGTAATGAGTTGGGCATACACACTTTGAGGAAAAAGTCTCCCATTGATGTTGTAAGCTAATTGCATTTAGGCTTTTGATGATTTCCTAATGTTGCACAGGTCAAGGTCTCAAGCTTAAGGTATCAAGTTGAACTAAAGGTATTGGACTTAAGATAGTGTATTGGGCCAAAGGTATTAGGCTTAAGGTATTGTGCTGAGGCCAAAGGCATTGGGTTTAGGATATTACATTAAGGATGTTGGGCTTATGAGTAATGGATGATGGTGTCTTATAGCTAGGTTGACAAGGTATGGAAAAAAGGAGGGTAGAGGTGTGTGATGTTAGCTAGGTAGGCATTTAGTTAAGGGAACTAGGTCAGATTTTAGCTTTGGGTGGCTAGGTCATATTTTAGCTTTTGAGGAACTAAAGTTTAGTTAGGAAGGCTAGATTAGAGTTTAGCTTTTGAGTAGCTAGGTCAGTTTTTTAGCTTTGGGTGGCTAGGTCAGATTTTAGCTTTTGAGTAGCTAGGCTAGATTTTAGCTTTTGAGTAGCTAGGTCGGATTTTAGCTTTGAGTGACTAGGTCAGATTTTAGCTTTGAGTGACTAGGTCGGATTTTAGCTTTGAGTGGCTAGGTCGGATTTTAGCTTTTGAGTGGCTAGGTCAGATTTTAGTTTTTGAGTAGCTAGGTCAGATTTTAGCTTTTGAGTAGCTAGGTTAGATTTTTAGCTTTGAGTGGCTAGGTCAGATTTTAGTTTTTGAGTAGCTAGGTCAGATTTTTAGCTTTGAGTAGCTAGGTTGAATTTTAGTTTTTTTGAGGAACTAAAGTTTAGTTAGGAAGGCTAGGTTAGAGTTTAGCCTTAAGTAATTGGATTTGCCATTTATGGATGGTTTAGTATGGGTTTAAGGATGGAGAAACCATGGGTTTTGCAATTAGGTTATGGATGTATCATGGATTTGGAGGTTGAGTGGACCATGGGCTTGGTGATAGTTGGATAATGATAGACTGGACTATGGGCTTAAATAGTAATGCAAAAGATGAAACCAAGTCAGCATTTAGTTTGGGTAATGATTAAGGATAAGAGTGAAGCTAGGTTAGTGTTTAGCTTTGGTAAGGATTGTTGCGGATAAAGCTAGATCAGTGCTTAGCTTGGGTGAGAATTGTGAAAGATGAAAGCTAGGTTAGTGTTTAGCTTGGGTAAGAATTATTGAGGGTAAAGCTACATCAGTGTTTAGCTTAGGTGAGAATTATGAAAGATGAAAGCTAGGTTAGTGTTTAGCTTGGGTAAGAATTGTTAAGGGTAAAGCTAGATCAGCGTTTAACTTAGGTAAGAATTAGGAAAGATGAAAGCTAGGTTAGTGTTTAGCTTGGGTAAGAATTATTAAAGGTAAAGCTAGATTAGTGTTTAGCTTAGGTAAGAATTATGAAAGATGAAAGCTAGGTTAGTGTTTAGCTTGGGTAAGAATTATAAAAGATGAAAGCTAGGTTAGTGTTTAGCTTGGGTAAGAATTATTTAGGGTAAAGCTCGATCAGTGTTTAGCTTGGGTAAGAATTGTGAAAGATGAAAGCTAGATCATTATTTTGGCTTTAGATAAGAATTATGAAGGATAAAGCTAGAATAGAGCTAGGTTAGTGTTTAGCTTAGACAAAGATTGTGGATTTGGATGGGGGGTATCATATATGAGTTTAACATGGGTTTGGGTAGGATCGGACTATGGGTTTAGGTGAACTATGAGTTTTGGGTTTTGATCATAAGTTGTAGGTGGACCATGGATTTTGGGTTTTGACCATGGGTTTAAGTGGACCATGGGTTTTAGGTGTGAAGGTCTTTGGATAGGTTTTAGACTCTTCACAAGGTTCAATCTATGCATGCATGTATGAATGAATGATTGAAAAAGGTTTCATGAAATACCAAGTTTAGTATTATGGTTCATACAGTTCTAAAGAAAGGTTCTATAAGCCATTACATGAAAGGGTAAGGGTGGTTTGAAAGGAACCTATCACACTAGAGATGCGATATACCTAACCACATGTGAGTTGAGGAGCCTCGCGTGGATCCAACAGTACGTGCATACTCGTTACACCTCTAAAAGGATTAGAGGATATGTCGTAGGCTAGATGATTTCACTATAGGCAAGTAGACCTAAGGAAGGTTGCCCACTCGATGTTACTTTCTATCCTTTGTTTTCCTAAGAAACTAATGTTTTGGACAAGGAACCCAATATAGTGATGCATGGAAAAAAGCTATTTTGTAATAAAAGCTATTTTGTAATAAAAGCCAAACTTTTGCTTTACCAAGAGTAGTCCACTTTATCCTTTATTTGAAAAAGATTTTGAAGTCCCCAGTGGAGTCGCTAACTATGAGGCCTCGCTCAAGCACTCAGTTCGATCTGCTAAAGGGAATCGAAAATACCCATTTGGGAGAAACATCACGATTAGAACCCGCCATGAGTTCAGAAAATTGTATTTTGTAAGTTGTAATTTGCAAAAGAGAGTCACCACTTTAATTTTGTTTATTTTAGTTGGGCAAATTAAAAGAACTACCCAATTTAATTGACTTCAAAATTATACCATTTATTCCAAGAAAAAGCACTAATCCTCGAAGGACCAAAGAGAGTTCGGGGACTAGGTTTTGGTTAAAACAATACAAAAAATTTAGTTTGGCTTAAATACGAAAGAGCTTTTGTAAAAAAGAAGTTTTTATGTATGCATGAGCATATATAATATGATGCATGAAACAATATTACTCGTGCAATGCATGACAAATATGAGACAATGATAATCATAAGATGCAAAAAAAGTAAAGGAAAAACTACTTAAAACTATTGAAGTCAAAATGCTAAAACAGAGGATCTTTCCTCTAGCTCTTATGGGTTCTAGGAAAAGCACACATTCCCTAAATATAATCTAAACAACTAAAATAAGAGTATTAAAACAATTATAATAAAAAGAATTAAAATTTTGATTTTCATTTAAGAAAAGCAATTTTGATCCTAAACTATGTGAAAAAGGTGATAGAGAGAAGAAGTTGTTAATTTTAGCGAAGTTGAATGCCTTTGAGACAGCAAGCCTGCGTATCCCTTTGAATGGGAATCAAACCCCGCATAGTTCTTCCTTCTTGCGAAGGAGGGGTTTTTAAGTCATTGCCTTTGTTATCATGTTTTGATTGATTTTAAAGAGCTTTAGAGATTTGTTAATTAGGTCAAATTTTAATTAGCAAAAATTAGATCTTTTCAGATTCAGATCTTGAAATTGAAATTGAAAAGGAAAAGGAAAGAACTTTTACCTTTGGCTTACATCGGCGAGGAACGTAGGGGGCTAGCTTGGCACCAGATCCAAGTTTCACCTTGGCTTCAGAATATCACTAGTACTCCTTTTGGAAGGACTCTTGAATAGTGTGAACTCTTGGATAACACCTTTGCTTGAGAACCACGAATTCCCTACGAAAGAAAATGGCTTGAATCGAACATTCTCTTGATTAGGAAGCTTAAGAATGGAACTTGAAGTGATTAGGAGGCTTGTGAATGGGGCTTTGAGATGATTAGGAAACTTATGAATGGGGTTTTATGTGATGGAGGAAGTTTTTGGAATGAGATTTTAGAGATTTGGAGGTTTAGGAAGAGGGTTTTGATGATTGAAAAGCTTAGAAATAGGGTTTAGAAAGCTTTATGGAGAGTATAGAAGCATGTAATTGTGTCTTTAACTGTTATGAGGCACAAGGTATTTATAGGAGGAGTTTGGGGCTAAAAATTAATAATTTTCGGATAGGATTATGAAATGGCACGGTTGCGGTAACTGGTGCGTCAGCTGTGGCAACCGCAAAGAGCTTTGCAGTTACCGCAGTGTCGGCTGCAGTAGCCAATTGGCTACCGTAGGGGCCTCTACGGTAACCGCAGAGGTGGCTGCGGTAACCGCAGCCAGTTGCAAGTTACCGCAGTGAGCCTATAGGTTGCCATATGTCATTTTTCAGCCCGTTCTTCTTCGTCTTTGATCTGATTTGAGCCTAGTTTGATTCTATGGGTTCGTAATCAAGTGTTAATCATATGAAGGTGTAAGTTTTAAAAAAAAATTTCAACGGGGCGCTGCCCCTTTGACCCCTGCCCACTAACTAGCTAGCGGGACTGTTGTATGCGTAGTGCATGAATCTTAGAAAGTTTCAAGCTACGGTCAGATCCTAAGGGTGCAAATTTGAGGGTTCACAATGGAAAAGTGAATTAGCTTAGGTGTTAAAGTTGACAAAAGTCAACAAACGTGGCTATCACCCAAAATGGTGACTAACCTAACTTAACCTCACCCTAACCCTTAGTTAGTTCATTCTAACCTTAGTTTAGTCAAGCTCCACCAATTTTTGGGCTTTAGTGGGCCGGCCATTCCATGGGTTTGGGCCTTGATTCCAAAAGCCCATTAATAAGCCCATCCGAACACGTTTTCCAAACTCAAAGTTTTTCGTAACTTTTTCTCTTCCCTTTCATTTGGTATTTTAAATCCTACCTTCTCATATAATAATAAACTCAAACAAAGACATATTGCCTCAAATTAATTCAATAAAATATACATGGACATTCACACTTCATATACATAATCATATACTTAGCACCAAAAAGGGTTCTTTTCATCCCATCACCATATCATTGGTAATATATTCATAAAAATTCATATTCTATGGTATTATTATAACTCTAATGAGCTATAGAAACCTTGGGTATTACATTCTATCCCCTTTAAAAAAAATTCATACCACGAATTTTAAAACTTACCCGTTATTTGAAACAAGTGAGGGTACCGCTGTAGCATCTCATTCTCACTTTCCCATGTGCATTCCTCCACATTGTGGTTATGCCATTGGACTTTTACTATTGGTACTTATTTGTTCCTTAGCTTCTTTACTTATTGATCCAAAATGGCAATTGGAACTTCTTCATGGTAAAGGTCTCTATCAATCTCAATATGTTGGGGTTGCAATATATATGACAGATCAGATACATACTTCCTCAACATTGACACATGAAAAACTAGGTGTACATGTTCCAGTATAGGAGATAGTGCTAATTTATATGAAATCTCTCTGACCCTATCGAGAATCTCGAAAGGTCTGACAAATCGAGGAGATAATTTTCCCTTCTTGCCAAATCTCATCACTCCCTTCATTGGTGAAACCTTCAAGAATATATGGTCCTTCACGGTAAACTAAATATCCTTCCTCTTAAGATTAACATAGCTCTTGTGATGACTAAAAGTAGTTTTTAGTCTTGCTTGGATAATCTTCACCTTTTCTGTGGCTTCCTTTACCATGTTAAGGGCTTTAAGATGTTTATTACCAACCTTTGTCCAACAGATCGGAGATTGACACTTCCTGCCATACAATGCTTTGTAAGGCTCTATTCCTATAGAAAAATGGTAACTATTGTTGTATGCAAATTCAATAAGTGGAAGGTGCTTATCCTAGCCACCTCTAAAGTCTAAAACACACATATGAAGCATATCCTTCAACGTCTGAATTATTCTTTTAGACTGTCCATCCATCTGCAGATGAAAAGCAATGCTGAAGTCGAGTTGTGTTCCCAATGCCTCTTGTAACCTCTACCAAAATCTCAAAGTGAATTAGGTACCTTGATATGAAATAATGGAGAGTGGAACTCTATGGAATCTCATGATGTTATCAACATAAATACGAGCATAATCACCTGCTATATACATGATCTTCACTTTAATGAAGTGTGTAGATTTCATCAATCGATCCACTATGACCTAGATAGAGTCATAGCCTTTCACCGTCTTAGGTAGTCCCAATAAAAAATCCATAGTAACATGTTCTCACTTCCACTCTGGCAATTCTATCTCTTGAAGTAATCCAGAAGGTCGTTGATGCTTAAATTTCAGCTGTTGACCAGTGAGACAAGAAGCAACAAAATTCGCCACATCCTTCTTTAATCTCGGCCACCAATATGAACCTTTTACATCATGGTACATTTTGATGGCACATGGATGTACACTATAAGGAGTCTAGTGTGCTTCCTTCAAAATCCTCTCTCTTAGCCCTTTTACATTTAGCCCTTCTACATTTAGTATACAAAGTCGATCACCACACTTTAGAGTGTCTTCCTCCACCCTGAACTCTAGAACTTGTCCCTTTTCTAAGTTTTCCTTAATCTTCACCAAATGAGGATCTCGACTTTGAAAAGTCTTTATTTCATCAATAAGCTTTGGCTTCACTTGGAAGTAAGCTAACAATACTTGTGAATCACTTACCTCCAACTACAAGCCCTCATTGAACATTTGCTTTAATTCCTTCACCATAGGTCTCCTTCATCCCACAATGTGAGAAGACTACCCATCAACTTTTTGCTAAGAGCATTTGCAATAACATTAGCTTTACCAAGATGATAAAAGATCTGAAAATCATAGTCCTTAAGTAACCCTACCTATCGCCACTGTCTCAAATTTAAATCCCTTTGCTTTAAAATATACTAAAGGCTCTTATGATCAGTATAGATCTCACATTTCTCTCCATATAAATAATGTCTTCATATCTTTAAAGCCAAGACAACTGCTGCCATTTCTAAATTGTGAGTAGGATAATTTACTTCATGTCTCTTCAATTGCCTAGATGCATAGGCAATAAGCTTCCCATTCTGCATTAGTACACCCCCTAAACCAACTCTCGAGGCATCACAGTATAAAGCAAAACCTTCATTTCTATAAGGTAAAGCTAATACTGGAGCTGAAATCAAGAAATCTTTATGCTTTTGGAAACTCTCCTCACAAGTTTTATCCCATTTATATCTAACCTGCTTCCTAGTAAGCTTCGTTAATGGTGCAGCTATCTTTGAGAAGTCTTTTATGAATCGGCGGTAGTACCTGCCAACCCTAAAAAACTCCTCACCTCTATTACCATTGTGGGTCGAGGCCAATTTGTTATCGCTTCTACTTTCTTGGGATCTACTTTGATTCCTTCCTTACTCACCACATGTCGAAGGAAACATACTTGCTCTAACCAAAAGTCACATTTTGACAATTTGTTGTAAAGCTTATGTTTCCTTAAAGTCTGCAACAGCGTTCTCAAATGCTCTTCATGGTCCTCCTTATTCTTCGAATAAATTAAGATATCATCAATAAACACGATCACAAATTTATCCAAGAAAGGTTTGAATACTCGATTCATTAGGTCCATAAAAGCTGCTAGTGCATTGGTCAGCCAAATGGTAAGACAGTAAACTCATAATGACCATATCTTGTTCTGAATGTAGTTTTACAAATGTCCTCACTTCGAATCTTTAGTTGATGATATCCCAATCATAAATCAATTTTTTAGAAGTAATTGCCCCTTATAGCTGGTCAAATAAATCATCAATCCTTGGCAGAGGATATCTATTCATCACAGTTATCTTGTTTAACTGTCTGTAGTCAATACGCAATCTAAGAGATCCATCTTTCTTTTTGACAAACAAAACTAGAGTGCCCCATGGAGAACTACTTGGTCTAATAAAACCCTTGTCAAGTAAATCTTATAGCTGGACCTTTAACTCCTTTAACTCTGAAGGTACCATCCGATAAGGTGGTATCGATATCGGTTGAATTCTAGGTAGAAGCTCAATCGAAAACTCAATTTCCCTATTCGGTAGCATTCCTGGCAAATCCTCAGGAAAGACATTAGGGAAATCCTCTACGACAGGTATCTTCTTAAGATCACTACCCTCCTTATTAACATCCACTACCCATGCCAAAAATGCTTGGCATCACTTCCTTAGCATCCTTTTTGCTCCTACAGCTGAAATAAGATTCATAGGAAAATTACTCTAATTCCTCTGAAATCTAAACTCCTGCCCATATCCTCCTTTAAAATCAATTCTTTTAGCTCGACAATCTATACTAGCATTATGCCTGGACAACCAATCCATACGTAATATAACATCAAATCCTAATATTTCTAGCTCAATCAAATTCACAAGAAGTTTTTGACCCTTAATTTCAATAATACATTATGTGTACATTTGATATACTATCACACCATTTCCTAGTGGTGTGCTTATAATCAAAAGTTCATGCATAACTTCCTTATCTCTTCCTAACTTCCTAGCAAAATAAGGTGAAATAAAAAAATGTGTCGCACCTAAATCAAACAAGGAACTAGCACTTATAGACTAAATAGAAACAGTACCTGCAACAACATTATTTAAAGCTCCTGCTTGTTGATTGAGAGTGTGCACTCTCCTTCGATCCCTACTCTCTATGGCTTTGACATTATTTGAGGATTTCCCTATTCCTCTTCCTCACCCTCTTTGGCCATAGTTTTCATGTCAATACATTTGAATGGTTGGCTGTGACACCACCGTTACTGCCCTTTGATTGATCTTCTGTGGATAATCTTTAATGAAATGCCCCACCTGACTGCATTTCAAACATGCTCCCGAGGCTCTCCTACATTCTCCCTTATGTGGCCTTCCACATAAAACACATATGGGAATAGCTTGGCTCTGCTATCCAGATAGAAAATTGGTCATATTATCCGGTGTAGATGCCACCAAATCACTACTAGCCCAAAACTGATTCTCTCACAACTGATAGGGGGTGGAAACAGTGAAAGTCTACTCCAAACCCTTATTCTGACCAAAATTACCATGCTGCTAACTACCCTGTCCCTTGCTCTTACTCTTCTATTTTTTATTCCTTTCCATCCTTTCTACTCTTTCTGCCTTGTGCCTCGCTTCCATGAGCTTAGCTTTATCAATCAATTTGGCTATAGTGGAAAACTTAGTGGCCACCAGAACATGATATAATAGGGCTACTAATCCTCGATGAAATCGGTCAACTTTACTTGCTTCCATTGGCACGATATGAGTGGCATACTTGCTCAACCTTTTAAACTCCTGGGCATACTCTAAAACTGACATCCCAGGCCTTTGCTTCAATTGTTCAAACTAAAGTGCATGATTCTGTCTCGCCCCTTCGGATAAAAATTCATTCATCAATTCTTGTTTGAACTCTTCCCAAGTACGTGGATCATCTCCGTACAATCTTTTATATTTCTCTAAAACCAACTCTATGCTTCACTCTGTAGTTGAACTCCTATTAACTCGATTAGCTTCTCATCAGAGCATGTCATCCTTTGGGCTATCTTATCCATCTCCTCCAAAAATTTCTAGGGATCTTCTCCTTCTTCCCTTGAAAATTCTAGCAGTTTAAACTTCTTCAAATCATGCACCATAACTCCTTCTCTCGGTAACATCCATATCCTCATCCTACGTGGTGCTTATGGTAAGATGGGAGGTACATCATCCATTTATGGTGTAGGTGGCACCATAGGTGGTGGTGAAACTTCCTAATGTTGATGCCTTAATTCTAAAAGTTCCTACCTCATCGCTTCATATTCTTGTCATAATGCTTTTATATCCCCTGGTGGTCCTCGTTCTCCACCACTTGTAGTACGCTGCCTAGATCAGGAAGATTCTCAATCAGTATTTCAAATAGACGTAGCATTAGATGCTACATATAGGACGATGCTATCAGCTTCTTGGAACCCCTGTCCCTTTAGCTGAGCAATCCCATGGGGCAACATCTATGCTGAAAACAACATACATAGTGTCATTCGCACATTACAATTTTGATATTTAACATATGCAATTTTTCATATATACATAAATCACCAATTTACCTTACTCATATCATCTTATTAATCATACCTATACCATTTATCCATTGCATGTAACCCATAAAGCAAAATCATTATCATACATAACCATTTCCATATAAACATTATAACATACTCATTATTGTTCCTTTATTTTGCAAACTTACACACCTATGTACAAGTACTACATAACTATAACATTCTTTTAGTCACTATAATTTTAGATCATCCATATTGTTTTTGTACATATGAACCATACTATGCCTAAAATGTGATCATGGTCTACCCATCCATGATCTATCCCACTAATCCTCAGAGTCCATCTCATCATTGGAGGCCTCTCTCTCTCCCGGCCCCACCTACCTACAACCTATAGACATTATAGATGAGGATAGCAAACATCTACTCACAGGACACGTCTCCTTAGACTATTCAAATCTCCCATATGCAGCACACAGATGCTCAGGAAATCCCGGCATCAAATCCCTAAGAGGTAGAATTGGATCCGCCTCCGGATTCCTATACATATTACTAACCCTTGCCAGTTCCCACTTCAAGTCCCTCATTGTCCTTCTTATATTAAGTACCTCATTCAGTAACATGTGTAGCTCTTTCATAATCTCTTTATTCTTAGGCTTCATCCTAACTACCCAAATAGGATCAGGATCCTTCTATGGATCAATCTCCTCCGAGTCAGGATAAGCAATCGAGGCTGCATCAAACAAATCCCTCTCCTCAATATAATTATGAATCCTCGGCATCTACACATTATTAGTCGTAAACAACATTTCACAACTCAATAATATCATATAACAACAACATATAAAATCCCACAAATATCACAGAAGGATGATAACTTAATGTATAATATTAATGTAGATCTGACTTAACAAGATACTTTACTGACAATAATGAATCCTATGCTCCACGGTTTAGCTTATAACTCAAAATAGGTATAAAAACCTAAATCTTCGCTCTAATACCCACCTTTCTCATGACCCATCTTTGAGCCATGATGGTCCTAAGACACAGGGAGACGTAAGGTCACCTACACCCGTAGAACTCACTTATAACTTATTAAGTGTTGATAAATATCATATTACCTTTATCCTAAGATTGAAACCAAAATTACCATTCCTTATTATTGATTACCATATTAAGTATCTATATTATAAACATTTATCATTTTAAATCCATTTTCATGCTTATCGCTTTTGAACTCCATTTTCCAGTATTTTAATCACAACTTGCCCATATATTACTTAAGTACTTGGACTGTGAAAATATAGTACAAAGCCATATACATATTAATAATAATTTAAATTATACCATTATTACAGACTTTAACAATCCATGGAGCTCTAGAGTGAAACTTCCAAAATACAATATAATATATGCATCATAATACCAAAAGTAGCAATGTAATTTCCAAGCGAAGACATAGAACTTGGAATTTACCTTGCTGATCTATCAGTTGGTATTGAAAATAAACAACAACTATGGGATGAGACAAAGCTCAGTGAGTATAGAATAATATTATAAAGGTTAAATAATGATATATGTCAAATGGTGATTCCTTTTAATAATAAAGTAAAATGGATTAGAAATTTTTCTTGTGGAACAATTTTCCCACATATATATAATAGGTATTATATCTTTAGTAGAAAATTTCCTTTCATGGAAACAGTATGTTTCCCCTATAATCAATCGAGTAGTGGCGTACGCCTTGCTCACTCCCACATGCCTATTCACACGTACAACTGATTAGATCATATATACTGGGGACTTTAAACCCTTCCTAGCTAAGTTTCAGATAATCTTTACCTTATCCGCGGGTCCATTATCATTATGCACAAGGTCAGATGTATTGCCCTACATCAGAGGGGTTTTTTGCTTATCATGGTATCATTATAACATTTTATCTTTCTATCCATGAAATGATTCAATGGATAATACATCAATAAAAAATTAGGTTCCCATCATTGATTACATTATAAGATCAAAGCAATATAGACTCATTAGGCCAAGTGCCATAAAGGAATATTTTATTCAATTTGGCTTAATAATCAATAAGGCAGATAATGCTTGCCAAAGAATTGCAATGCATTTCAATTAGAAAATGATTTAACATTTATGTTGATATTTAAGGCACAAATTGTATTATATTATTAAGTACTCACCTCTTACTCCTTAACTCCTATATCGATAGACTCAACGTAAATTATAGTGAGGCTCCTTAGTATCTTGAGCAATGTCATTGCCTTTTAATTCTACAAATACACTCAAACAAGTGTACATCAAACACTATTCCTTTAACTTTCTAACCAAACTCTAACTATTTCATATAAACATATCATTCCTCAATGTCTCATATCATTTACCCTTTGCTTACACATGTCATAAACCAATTCAATATCTTTTAAATATCCTCCATAACATAGTCAAGGAAACACAAGTAATGCTAACATCTAATTACATTGTCAATGATCTTATTATAAGATTACGAATGAGGAAATTCATAAAAATGTTAAATAAAATAATCTAGCAATAAGCCACAAACACTAGGACAAACTATTCAAATATGGCCAGGAACATATCTGCCCACAGGTGAAATCCTAGCTGTACCTCCACCCCTAGGAGGCTAATGGATGAATTTCTAAATTTGTCCTTATCACACAGTTGGAATCCCAGCTGTGTGGTCTCCCGTGGCTGTCCAACTTCTATTGATTTTCTCATGCTTCCTTTATTATTTCTCACTTATTAAACCCCAAATTTTTAACTCCCATCCTCATATTCCATCAATTAACATGCAAAACCAATCCTTCCTTAAATCCCTCCACCAAAATCAAATAATAGAAATCAAAAGAATAAAATATATAGTTGCTAGCAATCCATCACTCTTAGGCTAGAAACAAGGAAAGAATCACATAAACATAAAATCTTAATTTGAAATGCTTTAAATTTGGTTCTATGTTAAAGAACAAGTTGAGAGGTTTTAGTCTTTGGTGAGAATGTGATTTTGGTGCTAGGTTACAAATGAAAAGAATTAACATATTTTCACTTTATATGTAAATGAAATCAATGGTGGTGATTTAATCTTACAAGATCAATGGTCACATTTTTGCCTAAGATGGATGGCTAAGATTGATCAAGATGGATGGTTAAGATTGCCCTTAGGTGTATGGTTACTTAGCACCATAATGATGAGTTTAATAATTACCAAAATGCATATAGACATGGTGATGGGAAGTGAATTAGCTTAGGTGTTAAAGTTGACAAAAGTCAACAAAGGTGGCTATCACCCAAAATGGTGACTAATCTAACTTAACCTCATCCTAACCCTTAGTTAGTTTATTCTAACCTTAGTTTAGTCAAGCTCCACCAATTTTTGGGCCTTAGTGGGCCGGCCATTCAATGGGCTTGGGCCTTGAGTCCAAAAGCCCATTAACAAGCCCACCCGAACACGTTTTCCGAACATAAAAATTTTTGGTAACTTTTTCTCTTTTCTTTCACTTGGTATTTCAAATCCTACCTTCCCATATCATAATAAACTAAAACAAAGACATATTGCCTCAAATTAATTCAATAAAATATACATGGACATTCACACTTCACAAAAATACACAATTATACACTTAGCACCAAAAATGGTTCCTTTCATCCCATCACTATATCATTGGTAATATATTCATAAAAATTCATATTATATGGTATTATTATAACTCTAATGAGCTATGAAAATCTTGGGTATTACAATAGGTGTGACATATACATGAAAATTCTAATTTTAGGTTTTAGGATGCAAAATCATGAACCTTTCTTACTTTTGGTATTTTCTAGTCATTACAGTAATATGTAAACTGGTGTTTTAAGCCTTTATTTTTCATTCAATCATAGAAAATATCAATTTATAACATCTACATGTATGAATCGACAGCCATAGATCATAATTATGCATGAAAATTCTAAGTTTTAATGTTTAGGGTGAAAATCAAGAGTTTCCGTTCTTTCCACGCTTTTCGTTCATTATAGCAATATATAAACACATGATTTAAATCATTATTTTTCTTCCAAACAAAACAAATATCAGTTTAGAACATCAATCACCACAATTTGGCAGCCATAGAGTTATCAAACCATAGAATTTTCCAACTTTCAAGTTCTAGGGCGAAAACCTTGAATTTCCTTGTTTTCTAAAATTTTCAGTTATTACAGTAATATGTAAAAATAAGATTTAATCCAAAATTTTTTTATCAAAACACATCAAAAATTATTTTAGAATCTAAAAATTTAGTAGCCTCCCCCCTCAATGAATTTATGTTTGAAAATTTCAATTTTGAGTTATAGGATTCACCTTTGGGGAAACGCCCAGGAAGGTTGAAGTTTTCGATAGAAAAATTAATTTCTCTTTCAAAAACTCACCAAAACTAAATTAAATATGTAGAAATCAGTAAATAACAAGTTTAAATAATTTTCTCATAATTGATTTCATAGAAATCATATAGGAAATTGAAAAGAAAGAAAAACTTACGAAACGGTCGCGAAATTGCAAAGTTGAAAGTGTTTTTGAGAATTTCGGTAGAAAGAAATATTTTGAGAGAATTTTTTTGTCAAAATACTGAAAAATAGAATGGTGGCTACTGAAAATCAAGGGCTGGCCAAAATTGTCATTATATATTAGGGTTTGGGATATAATTTCTAAGTTTACCCTTAATGAGCTAGGTTAATAGTGTTTTAGTATAGTGGATTTTTGGATATTTGGACTTTTTAATTAATTTAGGGGCTGATTATAGGTAATTAAAATATAAATATTTTTCTTATTATTTTCACTAAAATTAGCCCCAAAATATTTATTTAAAAATATTTTAAAAATACTTATAAAATTATTTTATGCTTAAAAATTGCCTTTTTGCAAGAAAATTCATTTTATGTAAAATAAATTATTTTATGCTAATGTACTTCATATAAATCATTTATTTCATAATAATAATTCATATTAGGCACATTAAAATTAATTTAACATGCCATATACTCATAAATCACATCACACATGAATTTTCATAAAATCAAATATTTTGTCACAATAACTCTAAATTCAAGCAATTTGTTACAAAAACTCCTAGGGTAGATATGGGTTGTTACAGTTTGATATCTATGAACCGTGTTAATTTCCAAACTAAGAACCATGATCTACGAACCCTTACAAAGGGAAATGTGTTATTGTTTAAGTCTTATTTTTTACTAATTGAGATTATCTATCTCACTCTTTTTCCTTGTATGGTTCTAGGTGAGCATTATAAGGAGGCAAAGTGATCACTTAAGCTACCTACTCTACTTGGAAAATTCCCTTGTCAAAGTTATAATAATACCATGCTATGATGAATCCTTAAACGCTTTGGGAGTTATTATGGGAACTTTATCTTAGGAAATCATATTTGTGACTTTATTTGGAGTCATACTGTTATTTTCTTACAGATTGTATTAAAGTTTATTTTTAGCTTTCGCAACTTAAGGTTTTTCATTCATAAAAGGTTTTATTAAGTTAATATATGAGGTTTTGTATGAACCTAGGTAGTATTCATATATGTATAAGTAGGTTCTATGGGCATAGGTGACCTTATATCTCCCCAACCTTTAGGACCATCATGTCTCCAAAATTGGAATGTGACAATATATATATATATATATGTGTGTGTGTGTGTGAAAATAAGCATATATATGTATAGATATGTATATAGATAGACAAAAACACATATATATTTATATGTGT
The DNA here is from genome assembly GCA_947687605.1 of Reutealis trisperma. Taxonomy (NCBI): domain Eukaryota; kingdom Viridiplantae; phylum Streptophyta; class Magnoliopsida; order Malpighiales; family Euphorbiaceae; genus Reutealis; species Reutealis trisperma. Next base: position 32,965 of record CANTUT010000591.1, read on the forward strand.
GTGTGTGTGTGTGTGTATATATATATATGTGCATGTGTGTGTGTGTGTGTATATATATATATACATACACACACATATGTATATATACATACATATGTATGCATGCATATATACATGTATATATATATAAATATGTATACACACACACACACACACACACACACACACACACACACACACACACATATATATATATATATATATATAAACATATATACTTATGTACGTATACATATGTACATATATACATATGTATATGTACATATGTATATATACATATGTATACACACACATACACACACACACACACACATATATATTGTGAACCCTCATTTCAGCACCTTCAAAATTAACATTAAGCTTTCCAAAACTAATTGGAGCATTCTTGGCACAATCTGACACCTTTTTGACCTTGACCGGACCTTCTGTATCAAATAACCCTTTTTCAGACTTACTGAAATCTATCTCAGACTGACTGCTAGAATGTTCTAAAATTAATTTTGATCCTAACGACATTAACCAATGATTTTTTTTTAGCTCTATAACTCCCAAAAACTGACTTGGAAGTCTCAAAATTGACCCAAAAATCTTCAAAAATGGGCCGAAAGGAAAAATCTTGGGAAGCGTGCCATGCCACGTGGCGTACCGCAAGGGAGGTGTGCGGCACCATGTTAGGTCTGTGTGGCACCACACGGCATTTTTGCAGCACGTCGCAAAAGATTGAGGCTTTTTTGCCCCTAATGGGCCCCATGCTCATGAAATGACCTTTTTACCCCCTTTTTTTTTCCAGTTTTCAGCCATTTTTTGACCTTACCCCCATGGTCTTTTCATATTTTCATTACCTAAAACTACTCTCAACCCCATTTGCCTATAAATACGCTCTCCCATTTCTTCATTTACACACACCAAGGTTGATATTGATAGCTATCTATCAACTTTCTTTCTTCTTCTCCCTCCATCCACTCTCCAATTAATTAATTAATCATTTTAATTAATTAATTTTCTCACCCAAGCCAAGTTAATTAATCCTTTTAATTAACTAATTTTTTTTTTACTTACAAGTAATTAATTAATTAATCTTTTTAATTAATTAATTACTTTTTTTAATTAAATAAAAAATCTCTTTCATAAGCTCATTACTCTTTTTTTTTTAAATTAAATCAAAAATCTCTTTTTTAAGCTCATCCCCTATTTTAATTAATGAATTAATCCTTTTAATTGATTAATTACTCTTTTTTTTTAAAATAAAAAATCCCTTTTTCAACTCAACCACTACTTTAATTAATTAATTAATCATTTTAATTAATTAATTTACTCATCCATCATTTTCTTTAATCATTAATTAACTCATTTTGTTCGGTCTGATAAAATGAAACTTCAGTCCGGCAAGACACTTTTTCCATCTCATCCATCAAAATCCAAGGTATTTTCATCAAACTCATTCTTCAAACCAAAAATCATTTTAATCAATTTGTAAAACCCTCCACTTAATCATGGGACGAACTATGTGGGTTTTAATCCCTATTCAAATGGGGTATGTAAGCATGTTTGGAATTTATGTCCAAATTTCAAATCCAATTTTCTTTTAAACTAAGCTTATTTTCCTTATTTTTCTTAAATTAATTATCTTTTTTTACAATATTTGTAAGGGAATTTGTGGTCTTCCTAGAATCCCATAGGGGCTAGAGAAAGCGTCCATTTTTTTATCAATGTAATTGTCTCAATAAGGAGTGATCATGTGGTCCTCCCAAATCTCTAAAGATTGGAGGGAATGCTCTCCTTTATTTGTAAATGTTTACTGTTTCATTAATTTTCATGCATCCATTTCATGCCATATTCATACATCTTATTTGCGATTATTAATGTCATTCATGAAATTAATTTTCTAAGTCAAATTAAACTTAAGAGCTAAATTTATATTATTTAAAACTAAAAACCTAGTCTTCGAACTCAACCTGGTTCGAAGGCTAGTGATTTTTATCCTTGGGTAAATTAATTTAAAAATTAATGAATCAGAGTCAATTTGGGTTTTTTTCCTTAATATTTTCCCAACTAAATAAAATTAAGGTGGCGACTCCTAAAAATCTTTTTTTTCAAAATCAACCAAATCTGAACCCGAGGGTTACATCGTGAGTCTAAACCTGAATGAGCATCCCGGTTCCCTCTAGTGGACCGGGTCGGTGCTCAGGGGAGGCCTTCATAGTTGGTGACTCCATTGGGGACTGATTGCCACCTTTTTTAAATAAAAAGGAAAATAAGAGGATTACTATTTGGTTAAGAAAATTTTTTTCCAAAATAATCTCCATTTGGCTCATTAAGTATAATTCGACTTTCATGCATCACTTTGCATAATAAAGGCTCCTTGCCTAACCTTAGCTTTAGGAAAATTTTTGGATGGCAAGTAGCATTGGCTCAACAACTCTCTTTAAGTATGTTAGGAGATAGCGAAAGCATTCCACCCCGCGACTAATCCCCGATCATTTCAGTGGTGTAACGAGTAATCAGTATTGTTGGACCCACGCGAGACTCCTTGCCTCACATGTGGTTAGGTATATCGATGCTCTAGTGGGACGGGGACCTTTGAATCAAACCACCCTTCACCCTTATGCATATAGTCACCTTAGCCCTTGACCTTAGGTTCCATGTACCATAATAATCGATACTCTTGCATGTTTATGAAATCTTTTTCAGCATGCATCATGTTATGATCATGCATGCATAACATGAAAAACTCGACAAGGTTAGCCCTCAAAAAACCCAAAACTGGTGGTCTATTACCCCAAAGCACCTCACACACTCACCCTATCAACATGTAAACTCGGCGACCAACCTTGTAAAGGGAATCCTTTTCCCAACACACCTATGCATTTATAAATTCTATTGTCTAAGCCAGTTTTCTATTTTTTGTTCCAAGGTACCAATGGCTTACCCTTTTGACCAAGATGCAATGGGCGCCTTTTTCACTAATCTCCTCAAGAAACAAGAGGAAGCTTTTCAAAATACACTCACCACCGCCTCAAAACCCAAGCCAACATCTTCACCAATGCCCTCAATGCCCAATCTGCCACTTTCACCAATGCTCTCAATTCCCAGCGTTAATCCATCATCAATGAAGTGAGGAAAATGACCAATGCTCCTATTGCTCCTCCTCCTACTCAACATAACTCCACCCAAGCTGGGACCAGCCATGCCCCCACTTTCACTGCTCCCGTTATTGATCTCACCGATAAGGGGAAAGCTCCTGAGACACCTACCTCTCCTCCTTTAGATATGAATGCCACCGCTCCTACTCCTACTGTAAATCCTTTTCAAAGTGGGGATTTTTCTAGCTTCCTCGAAGCCAAAAGACTGATGGAGAAATTTGAAACCGTAGAATGATCCATCAAGATTATCAAAAAACATAAGGCCATCATAGATATCGACTCCCTCGCTCTTTTCCCGAATGCTAGGGTTCTGCCCAAGTTCAAGATGCCTGTGATGGACAAGTTTAACAACACCACTTACCCTAAGACCCATCTCAAGATGTACATGGGTGCCATGAGACCCTTTGGTGTGGATGATGAGCTCCTTGCTCAATTATTCCAACAGTTATTGATCGAAACTACCGTTAAGTGGTTATTGGATCTGGACAAAAATCATAACAAGACTTGGGATGATATCTGCAATGCCTTCGTCAAGCAATACCATTACAATATTGAGGTAGATGTCACTCGATGAGACCTAGAAACCACTAAACAAAACCAAAGAGAATCCTTCACTGCGTTCCTTACAAGGTGGAGGGCAAAGGTGGCACAAATGGTGAATCGCCCATCCGAAGAGGAACAAATTGACATCATTGTGAAAAATCTCCTCCCACAATACCAAGTTCACTTGCAAACCCAGTATCTCCCTGACTTTAAAGCTCTCATTGCTATAGCCTCTAAAATCAAGGATTTGATTTAGACTGGCCAAATCAAGGATGAATCCTCAAATTTGAGATACCACAAGAACACCAACTTCACCTCCAACACCACTCATTCCGCTCCCCAAAAGGGAGGAGAAATCAATGCAGTCTCTTACCATCAACCCATAAGATTAGAAAGAATAAGCTTTTCTAAATTGGGAATGCCACTAAGCACTGTCTATAAAAAGGCTCTAGAGGCCCACCTCGTCAAACCCTTAGAGCTATGACCACTCCTAAATCCTTTACCTAAGAACTATAATGCCAACGAATGATGTGATTATCACCAAGGGCCCAGGCATAAAATGGATGCTTGCAAGGCTCTGAGGCATCGAATCCAGGACCTAATAGACAGTGGGAATATCATTACTCCAAGAGCTAAACCCAACATCACCACTAATCCTTTGCCTACCCACTAGGCGAATGTCAACCTTATTTCTTCTGACGAACTGGGAATTGATCCTCTCTCCCTCATCTACCCCATTTCGGGTTATTGTTGTGTACTTGATCTAAATGACTTTGTCACCGAAGTTGATGCGATTACTCAAAGTGGAAGAGTCCTTCCACCGCCTCCATAACCCACAGATTCAAACCCGATAGGTCATGCAGTCCCTCCTCCAACTGAAAAATTAAAATCCCATAACGAACCAGAGGAGGATCCCATTCTCAAGCAGTTGAAGAAAACCCAAGCAAACATATCGATATGGAGCCTCATCTAGTCTTCTTACCCTCATCGCCAAGCTCTTTGCAAGGCTTTGAATCAATGTCAGGCTCCCATCGACATCTCACCAGAGACCCTCATGGCATCTTTAATGAACACCTCCAAGCCCATGACCATTTCTTTCAGTGATCATGATATCCCTTATGGAGATGAAAGCCACAACCATGCTCTCTACATCGCGGTGATGACCTGAGACAAAACTGTGCCCATGGTATTAGTAGATAATGGGTCCGCCCTAAACGTATGTCCACTAAAGGTGGCCAGCTGCCTAGGATTAGAGGCTTTGGATTTTATTCCATTGGACCAAGTGGTAAGAGCATATGACAACACTAAAAGGGAGGTTTTGGGAGTGGAAAATCTTAATGTCACAATCAGACCAGTGATGATGCCAATTCCATTTCAAGTGATTGACAACCCGGCATGTTTCAATCTCCTACTTGGTAGGCCATGGATCCATTAAATGAAAGTAGTTCCTTCCTCCTTGCACTAGAAGTTGAAATTTCCCCATGGTATAAATATCATAACTATCCAAGCTGATGTACGTGGGAAGAGTGACATTCCAAGATCTATGCCAATCATAGAAATCAAGCCCGAACCATCTGCCACTCCTCTATTTGGCTTCTCATTTGATACCATCCAGTTCATTCAAGGGGAAGGTAAAGAGTTCGTTCCTTTCGATTTTGATCCATATAGTAATGTGGTAGTAGCTAACATGATGAAGAAAATGGATTATTTTCTAGGTTTGGGACTTGGAAGAAACCAACAAAGGATCACCTAATTTTCTGAGTATCCCACTGCCACTCCTCCTTTCGATCTAAGCTATGTGCCCAAACCCGAAGATATTGTAGAATTGGAGGAAAAAGCCAAGTTGAGGGTTGAGGCTAAAAGGCAAGGTGAGACTTTTGATTGGCCTATGCGCCCCTATTTCAAAACACTTAATGGGTATTTTGTGAAAGAAGGAGAAGATTTCCCCTACTGTGGCTTTCCTAAACCATGGTTTTATCCCACTTCTAAGAAATTGATCCCTGGTTTTGAAATTTTCTTTGATATTAGGCTCAACCTACAGGAGTGCGAGCCCATCTACCAATTGGAGGAGGATTAGGAAGTAAGCATGGAGCCCTCTCTTTTTGAGACCATCCATATGATCTTCTACCACCAAGAACTTGAACCCACTAAGCTCATCCAACCATCCCAGCACCGCTGAATAACTGGTATTTCGAGAAGAGCACTAGTCCTGTTGTGTCCTCATCATAGTCTTCCGAGTTTGAGTCAGAGTCAGAGTCCCTTCAGTCTGAATGTGAGTCTATGGTTTGTAACCCATCTCCCTAGCTTGTCCTTTCAAAATGATGTAACCCATGATGATGGGACCTTTGTTTTCAATGAAATGAACAAGTTTTCTGCTTACTTTCTTGACATCTATGCTTTACTTCATCTGACTCATCATTAAATGAGAAATCTAAAAAAGAAAATGAAAAAGAAATAAAAATGAAAAAGGCAAAGAATCAATCAATTATGGCACAGAGGAGAATCCAAAAATTACATACATTGCATCTGCATATTCTAGCACATAGGCATTAGTTGAAAAAATTCATGAATTCATGGACTATTTTGCATGGGAACCTAAGGACATGGTGGGGCGTAGACTCGAGCATAGCAATTCACAAGATCCCAACTTACAAGCACATGAAGCTTGTAAAGCAAAAATTGAGGAGAATGAAGACAGAATGGTCTCTGAAGATCAAAGAAAAGATTGCCAAGTTGCTAGATAATGGGTTTATCGAACCCATCACTTACCCCTCGTGGTTGGCCAACATAGTACTTGTCCCAAAGAAGGATAGAAAGGTCCGAATGTGTGTTGATTATAGGGATCTCAACAAAGCTTGCCCAAAGGATGATTTCCCTTTACCTTATATCAATTTACTTGTGGACTGCATGGCGGGTGCCTCATTGACCGACCTTTATGAGGGCTACAACCAGATCCAAGTCTATACTCCTGATAAGGAAAAGACATTTATTGTGACAGAATGAGGCACCTATTGCTATCAGGTAATACCTTTTGGTTTGAAGAATGCCGGGGTAACTTATCAAAGAATAGCCATTATTATATTCTATGACATGATGCACAAGGATGTTGAGGTATATGTGGACGACATGGTCATAAAATCTGAAACTCTTGAAGGCCATTTTGATGCTTTGGACCGATTCTTCACTAGGCTCAGGATAATCTCAAGTTGAACCCAATTAAGTGCCTTTTTGGTGCCTTTTCGGGCGTATTTCTAGGACACTTAGTTAGCCAAAGAGGAATAGAGGTGGATCCAGCAAAGTCAAAGGCAATCATAGAAATGCCTCCCCCTAAAATCGAAAAGGAGATTAGAGGTTTTATAGTTCGCCTACAGTATATCAGTCGATTTGTTGCACAACTGGCGGATACTTGTGGGCCGATTTTCAAACTATTGAGGAAAAGTGCCTCTAAACAGTATGCCAAAAGGCCTTTGATAGAACCAAGGACTACCTGTTGAACCCACCAATATTGCAACCTCCAAGGCCAGGTCAATCATTGTTGCTTTACTTATCGGTAACTTCAGAAGCCATAGGTATAATGCTTGCTCAGAATGCTCCAGATTCACGCAGAGAGAATGCCATTTACTACTTGAGCAAATGTATATTGGCTCATGAGCTTAAGTATAATCAAATTGAGCAGTTGTGCTTAGCCTTAGTCTGGGTATGTCACAAACTCCAGCACTACCTATGCTCATACACAACCTATGTGCTAGCTGACAAGAGCCCCTTGAAATTCCTTATAGAGAGGCTAGTACTTGACAGCAAGATGGCACGTTGGATGGAAGTTCTTGCAGCATTTGACCTAAAGTATGTCCCAAGAAAAGCAGTTAAAGGAAGCATAATCACTGACCAACTGGCTACTACCCCTGTGGGGGAAGAAATATTTGAGCCTGAGTTCCTAGACGAGGATATCTTGATCATAAATCCTAAGGTATAGAAGTTATTCTTTGACGGCGCCTTTAATAGTAGGTTACAGAGCTAGCATAGTTCTAGTTACCCCTAAGGGAGATCATTTGCTTATGGCGACCAAGCTAGCATTCGAGGAACCAATAATGAAGCAGAATATGAGGTATGCATAGCTGGTCTAGAAGTGGCTATTAACATGAGGATAGACTATTTGGAAGTCTATGGCGATTCTAACCTCATTGTTTCCTAAGCCCTGGGTAAGTGGAAAATTAGAGAAGAGCGTTTGGTTCCTTACCATCAATGCTTGAATGACTTAGCCAAAAATTTTCGTGAACTTTCCTTTCACTACCTGCTGAGGGCAAAGAATCAGTTTGCTGACGCTATGGCCACCTTGGCTTCGATGATTGATATGAGCGATAACAAAATACACAAGCCTGTTGTATCGTAGTAAAACGGCAACCTAGATATTATACCATGTGCATGAATCTCCAGTTGGTTGATGCTAAACCCTGGTTTTGGGACATCCTTAACTACATCCAGAATGGTAAGTATCCAGAAGGGGCCTCAAAAGTAGACTGGAGAACTCTAAGGCAGTTGTCTATTGGTTTTATACCGAATGGAGGTGTGTTATATAAGAGAGCTTGGGATAACATCCACCTGCGATGCGTAACTGAAGATGAAGCCCAACAAATTATGGAGTGGGTCCATGGTGGAGAGGAAGGCCCATATATGAATGGTGTGGCCTTGGCACGAAAGATAGCAAACATGGGCTATTTTTGGCTAACCATGAATGAGGACTATACAAAGTATGTGCAAAAATGTCACAAATGTCAAATCTTTACCAAACTCCAACATTGGCCCCCTGTTCCTCTAAATCCAATAGCAACACCATGGCCTTTTGTTACTTAAGGCATAGATGTCATTGGGAGGATTTCTCCAAAGTGCTCCAGTGGGCATGAGTACATTCTGGTGGTTGTAGACTACTTTACAAAATGGATTGAAGCAGCGTCATATCAAGTCCTAAAAGCAAGGAAGGTGGCACACTTCATCCAAACCAATATCCTTTATTGGTTTGGAACCCCCTTCGAAATAATCATGGATAATGGCTCTCACTTTCAAAAGGAAGTAGTCCACTTACTCCTGACAAAGAAGATTCAGCATCACCGCTCCTCTCCATATCGACCATAGACCAACGGCACAATTGAGGCCTCTAATAAGACCATAAAGACCATTTTGTAAAAAGTTGTCGAAAAGCATAGAGATTGGTATAAGTGACTTCCTGCTGCCTTATGGGGATACAGAACTACCATTTATACTCCGACAGGGGCAACCCCGTATGCCTTAGTTTATAGAATGGAGGTTGTTCTTCCCATTGAAATGCAAATCCAATATGCTAGGGTAATGAGGGAGAGCCAATTGAGTGAAGCCAATTGGATCAAAGGATACCATGAACTGCTAAATGCTATCGATGAGAAAAGGATGGATGCCTTGTACAAGATCCAAGGCTACCAATAGAGACTAGCTCGGCACTTCAACAGGAAGGTAAAAGACAGAGGCCTAGAGGAAGGAAATTTGGTTCTAAAAGAGATTAGGGCCCCAGTTCATGACCCAAGGGGAAAGTTCAGGCCAAACTGGGCTGGACCGTATGTACAAAAGAAGATTTTATCTAGCGAAGGTGCCATTCTTGTGGATATGGATGAAAATGAGTTCTCTAATCCCTGCAATTTGGATCAGCTAAAAATATACTTTGTCTGAATCTGTATCATTTCTATCTATTTTTTCCTATTCAGAGCAATGTAATCAGAACTACGTGAACCTGATTCTCCCTAAAAGAAAAAAATCATTAGAAAAGTGATGTAAGGGATATGTAGGCAGCCCGACTCGGGTGCGGTCTAAAGCTTAATACAAAAATATTCTGTTTACATCACCATCTCATCTCCTTTATGCCTAATGCAACATTTGGTACTCTTGTTTGAAAAAATAATAAATAAATAAATAAATAAATAAATAATAAAATAATGAAATAACAAAAATAAAATAAAATAAAATAAAATAAAAATATTCGCTAAGTTGAAAACCCGCAAGGGCAGCTTAGGCAAAAATTAGAGCAAAAATAAAGGTATCTCATATAATGATGATCAGATTTTACAAAAGCATATAATCCATCATCACAAAAAAGACAACCTCTATCTGTATCTATAGCTTGTCTTGTGGTCATGTCAGCTTATAGGAGTGTACAAAAAAGAAACCTGTAGCTTGTGTCAAAACAACCACTAAAAAATAGGCAGACAACTACCTCTACCTAGTCCATCCTCCTCCTCCTCCTCCTCTTAGGATGAACGTCTCCCTCAGAATCAGACCCCGCCACTATCTCTTCAATCGTCACTCCTTTAATCCTAGTCTCTGAGTCCCCCTCCATAGTGTCAGTAGTTGGAGCGCTCATAACGCTTGAACTACTCTCATTGACCACTTTGGCCGGTCTACCACGTGTCTCAATAACTCTAGAACTGCTCCCTGAAGTCACATTTGAGACTTTCCTCTAAGGGCCCGTACCTTTTGAGATACTAGCTACAATCGTCCTTTGCATCAAAGTCAAAGTCCTCCTCTGTACTCTAGTAATAATAGTCCTCCTCTGCACGTTCACTGCTGTGGTCCTCCTCTATGCAACAAGGTAGTGTTACCCAGGCATTTAACTGCAGTGACGGTCCCCTAAGTCACCTTTATTGCAGTCTGAGTCACCACTGCAGCCTGTAGGGTCAATCTCCCTATGAAACCTCTAACCTCCCCCTTGGGTCGAGTCACCTCTCCTGTCTTGGCAACAACCCCCTGGTCGCTAGTATCTCTGGCCACTGCCTCCTTTGTCTTATCGCTCTCAGTCTCCCTGAGTAGTGCAGCCCAGTGCTCTCTCTTGATCGGCCAGACAGTATCAATCAACCAACTGTGGTACCTCTCAGTAGTACCAAAACTAATCTCTGGCCACACCGCATGAAAGCTCCTCATCCACCCCCTTCTAATGGCCCTGGCAATAGGGGCTGTAATCCTCATAGACTTAAAAAAGGGCACAACTAGAGGGACATCTTGGGTCTGACCCATCTGCCTCAAGACTCTCATACCATGATAAAATGATGTCCATGCCAAGCCAAGCAGACAGACCACCCGGTACCCACGGCTCATTGTCATGAAGGATCTAATCCCATACCATTGGCAATGCCAGAGTATGTCCTCTGGGGCAAGCTTTAGGAGCAATCCCATCCACTCTCTAATTGATCCCCGCCTCACGAAGATGGGCCTTATCCGATACTAGATAGCTGTATACAAACTCTTTGCCAGAGCAATAACCACCCTCGAGTGGTCCATCAACCACACCTGTAAAATAAACCAAGATAAAATTTAGATACACTCAAAATAACCAACCCTAAAAGGATAAAAGCCAACAAATTTCTTTTTCTTACCTGAAGCACCACTGGAGATACAGTCCATCTCTCTAGTCCTCGAACGTAGCAATTGAGACTCAATAGTGTCTTCGCTAGCATTGGCCCAATAATATAGTGACCTTACTCCATCTGAAGTACCAGACCAGCTGCCCTGGCATCCCTCTAACTGACAGGCCTAGGAAATAAATATCTGGTAGTCAAGGAGAAAACCAAGGCTCGCATCCTGAGCCTCTGCACCCATCACCCTAATCGCCAGGATCATGAAACTCCTCGATGATGGCAGTTAGGTTCACCTGCCCCTTTACCACCATCCGACTGGTAGCATTTGCTGGCAAAGCTAAAAACTTCTGGAAAACTCTATAGTGCCCAACTCTAAACTCGAGCACTACTAGGGCCGCTTATGGATCACTACCAAGTATGGCACAAAACTCTTTAAATATGGGGCATAGCTCCTCTATACCCACACCAAACCAAAAGACTTAGGCCACCGGATCCTAAAACCGAGAACACGCTCTCAAGAAATCTCAGTCCACCCGTACCCCTCTCAATGCCACCATAGCCGAAATCTCGTACCTACCCAAGTTTATCCTATCTACTTTGTCGAGTTTTTGGGTCCACATGTGCATGTAATGACTGAAATATGGCTCCATGTGAAAAAGAAAGAAAAGAAAAGAAGATGGTGAAAAATTGAGCAAAGGAAGAGAAAGTCGACAAATGGACAGAGTTTCGACTCTCAAATGAAAAATGGATGGATTTGTCTTCAAAAGTTCTGCCTTTATATAGCCCCTAGATGTCACAATCAAGCTAGAAAGCACAGAAACACTATCAGACAAATGGATCTGCCACAAAAGCCTGACACAGCACCACAGGGCCTCTATATGGCACCGCAAGTTATTTTTGCAATCAGCCATAAATAGCTTGTGTGGTGCCATATAGAGCTGACGCTACACCGCACGTGCTATGTGTAGCACAGAACTATAGCAGTGCTCCGACGATTGCTCTTTCAATGCTAGAACTGTAATTCTTTGCCTCCGGTACAAAAGATAAATGACCCTTCTCTTTTCTTTAGAGTGGAAGGGCTAGAAAAGTTGTACCTTATCTGAACAATGAAGGGGAGGGAGAGAAGAAAGGAGCCGTTAAAAGTCAAAATATGCATACATCACATTCACGCATCGATAACACAAACATGCATAATAGGAAGCATCATAATATTTTACATAGTCGTAATGTCCATAACATAAGTATGGCATATCAATACATAGACATCACTCGCGCAAGAGTACTACTTTCCACTAGGAGAAACAGGTGACATGGCTGCCCCAAAAGGCTACATAGAAAGAAAAATTATAAGGAAAAGTTAGAGGTAGCATTGCAGTCACCAGATCAATGGTGCCCCCCTCTCCTATGCCTCTGAGGAACATACTCATCACCAGCCTCATGATCATCGGAGATGTCTAAACGTGTCAGCATCCCACCGAGGGCAACCTCCATCCTGCGAGAAACTCTGTAAGTCTGGCGAATGAAGCTCCGAAGTACTTGTGGCAAACAGGATGTCAAGAACCCTGGGCATAAGTGAGTGTAAATGCCTTCCTTACATGAAGATCATTTCTGAATGTAAGACAAAATCATACCTCAACATCATCCGGAATGTCTTGCATGTCTAGGCAAACAACATTAGGAAGTTGCCACATCATCAGTGAGCCATCTGCTATATAGTATGAAATCTACTCAGGGATTTAAAAGTTTGTGTCCCAATTTTTAGCATCGATAGTCGAGCTTGGCCCAGCGCCTCTGCATACATCAGGAACAGGTCCCTCAGAAGTGCTCCCTCCAAGTGCCTCAGAAGTCGCATGGATGATTGGCTCCCTTGAAGGAGTAGACCCAACAGAAGAGCGGCCCCTTGCTGTGATCTCACACATCAGGAAAGCAGAACAAAAATCATGATAGCTTTGGCCAGGGAATTGATGGATGCACCCGTCGTCGCCATTACAAAGTGCAAGGGAAGGACGGATCACCGACCTATATCTCATGTACATCAGGGGGGTGGGAGGGGGGGAGGGGGCTTGGGGATGCACCAGGAGTTGATGATCTAGAAGTACACTCTCTCACCCAGGTAAAACAAGCATTGATAAGGCTAGCGCAATAAAAGCCGCATCCGAGAGATGTGCTCGGCAAAAACTATGCTGTCAATGTCGAGATGCCACAACTCTCCAAAAGGCCTCAAGATTTGTCATATTGAATGATGAGCAAAATGGTTTAAGTACTAAGGTAATAGAGAAAGCGAAATAATGAATGTAAAACCTCTGGCTCTGTCAAATTGTCAAAGAAGGCTCAAAGTGTCAGGATGCTATAACTGTCAGAGCCAGAACTCCAATTAGACTCCACCCATCTCCTCTCCTCCCAGCAGGAAAATCCCTTGGCCTCTGTCTGATCAGTCCAGGAGCTATGAAAGCAAAATGCTTGTATGCCCAAAGCTGCATACGACAAACAGTCAGAAATCATCAACATTGTAAATTAAAATACAAGCCAAAGTATGGGAATGTACCTCTTAGAGAGGCACTGTGCCACCAACAGAAAAGATAATCCCCTGAGACAACTCTACTATGTCATGGTACATGATACTAAGCACTGCACCGCCCCAGTCATACTCCCTCTAGGCACTCAGATCAACCAGGCTAGCCAAGATGTTGAGATCCATCATGTCTCTTAGGGAATGGGAGAAAGTACAACCTGCTATAATCAACAGACACAGTTGGGCCACCGCTGCATCTGAGACAATCTCACCGGTAGCCGCTGGCCACTCCAGCTTATCTGCTAGGAAGGTGCACCTCATTTGAGTGCTATTGCAAGGCAGGTCAAAGCCAAGAAGAGCCTGTGTCTCTTCGATAGAGAATATTTGTCTCCAGTTGCCGCATGTGTCAAAAGTCTGAGTCCTGAACTGGATCCCAAACAACAGATGCAAATCAAGCGGCGTGCAGGTCAACTCCTTACAGGCAAAGTGGAAGGTGTCTGTGGTATCCCACCACCTCTCCGCTAAAGCCTTGATCATACTAATGTTCAAATGGTTTAGAGCTGGCACCCCCAAAAAGTCAACAAAGCCGGTGGGCTCTAGCACAGCCCTGACAACACTGCCTGGGGAGGCACACTTGATCACCTCCCTAAGATTGCTGCGACCACCCCTATTTCTGATCGTCTGTGCCTGCAAGCAAACCAGTAAAAGCACGAAATGAATTTGGCAAAGGCTATGAACAAAATTAGCTTTCAAAAAGTGTAAGTAAGACTACTGACCACTAGCTGACCGTCATAGGCCACATGATCTTCGAGGTCCTGTAATAGGAGGGCCGGGTGCAGATTGTCTCTGGGCGCTTCGTACTGATGCCCCGACCACCCGCAAAAGAGAAGAGATCCTCCTTGAGGAAGCAATTCCAAGACGGGATGTGGATGCCATCTTAATCAAATGCCAGACCTGACAGGCAAAGCACGCAGATAAGAAAAGCACATGTTATTATTGCTGTAAAAAAATTTTTATTATTATTACTACTATTATTAAAAAAATGAATTTTCATTAGTATTACTACTATTATAATTATTAAAAAAATTCGTTAAAAAAAAAAGAAGTTGCTCACATTTTGAGCAAAGAGCAAGAGAGGGAAATGGAGTGCTGCAACAATTGAAAAGTGGTGGTATTTATAGATTTTTAAGTCATATAAGACAAAATAGTGCATAGTAAAAGATGTCCTATAATTTTTTTTAGTCGCATGAAAGTAAATTTTCAGCCAACATTAATTCTGAATCAGAATCCGAAGGTTTCTATATGTTCTTGAGATTTTTATCTACCTTTAGTCACCTTATTCTCCTATTTTTAGGATAAAATGTAGCCCTGGAATCAGAAAAATAAAAAAATTATGAACTTGAAAATTCACTAGTATCCCAAAAACAGTCGAATCAAATTCTAAAATTCATGGAAATTATCTCATCATAACCGAGATTATTTTTCGAGCTCAGATCTACTATTTCTTCAGGTTCATTCTCACCAAAACTATCTAACTGATAGACAGCTTTGATGAGGGGGCAGCTATAAACCCTCATTTCAGCACCTTCAAAATTAGCATTAAGCTTTCCAAAACTGACTGGAGCATTCTTGGCATTACCTGACGCCTTTCCGACCCTGACCGGACCTTCTGTATCATATAGCCCTTTTTCAAAACTGACTGAAATCTATCTCAAACTAACTGCTAGAATGTTCAAAAATTAATTTCGATCCTAACGATACTGACCGATGATTTTTCTGAGCTCTATAACTCCTAGAAACTGACCTGGAAGTCTTAAAATTGACCCAAAAATCTTCGAAAAATGGGCCGAAAGGAAAACCTTGGGAAGCGTGCTGTGCCACGTGGTGTGCCGCATGGGACACGTGTGGTGTCATGCCAGGTCTGTGCAGCGCCGCATGACATTTTTCTAGCACGCTGCAAAAGACTGACGTGCATGAAATGACCTTTTTACTCTTTTTTTTTCCAGTTTTCAGCCATTTTCTGACCCTACCCCCATGGTCTTTTCACATTTTCATTACCTAAATTACCCTCAACCCCATTTGCCTATAAATAGGCTCTCGCATTTCTTCATTTACACACACCAAGGTTGATATTGATAGCTATCTATCAACCTTCTTTCTTCTTCTCCCTCCATCCACTCTCTAATTAAATAATTAATCATTTTAATTAATTAATTTTCTCATCCAAGCCAAGTTGATTAATCATTTTAATTAACTAAAAAAAATCTTTTTTTTACTTACAAGCTAATTAATTAATTAATCTTTTTAATTGATTAATTACTTTTTTTAGTTAAATCAAAAATCTCTTTCTTAAGCTCATTACTCTTTTTCTAAATTAAATAAAAAATCTCTTTTTTAAGCTCATCCCCTATTTTAATTAATTAATTAATCCTTTTAACTGATTAATTACTCTTTTTTTAAATCAAAAATCCATTTTTCAACTCAACCACTACTTTAATTAATTAATTAATTATTTTAATTAATTAATTTACTCATCCACCATTTTTTTTAATCATTAATTAACGCATTTTGTTTGATCCAATAAAACGGAACTTCAGTCCGGCAAGACACTTTTTCCATCTCATCCATCAAAATCCAGGGTATTTTCATCAAACTCATTCTTCAAATGAAAAATCATTTTAATCAATTTGTAAAACCCTTCACTTAATCATGGAACGAACTACGTAAGTTTTGATCCCTATTCAAATGGGGTAAATAGTCATGTTTGGAATTTAAGTCCAAATTTCAAGTCCAATTTTCTTTTAAACTAAACTTATTTTCTTTATTTTTCCTAAATTAATTATCTTTTTTACAATATTTGTAAGGGAATTTGTAGTCTTCCTAGAATCCCATAAGGGCTAGAGAAGGCGTCCCATTTTTTTATCAATATAATTGTCTCAATTAAGGAGTGATCATGTGGTTCCCCCAAATCTCTAAAGATTGGAGGGAACACTCTACTTTATTTGTAAATGTTTACTGTTTCGTTAATTTTCATTCATCCATCCCATGCCATATTCATTCATCTTATTTGCGATTATTAATGTCATTCATGAAATCAATTTTCTAAGTCAAATTAAATTTAAGAGGCAAATTTAGATTATTTAAAACCAAAAACCTAGTCCTTGAACTCAACCTGGTTTGAAGGTTAGTGATTGTTATCCTTGGGTAAATTAATTTAAAAATTAATGAATTGGAGTCAATTTGGATTTTTTTTCCTTAATATTATCACAACTAAAAAAAATTAAGGTGACAATTCTTAAAAATCTTTTTTTTCAAAATCAACCAAATCTGAACCCGAATGTGTGTGCGTATATATATATATATATATATATATATATATATATATATATATATATATATATATATATATATATATATGTATATGTATGTATGTATGTATGTATGTATGAATGTATGTATGTA
>CANTUT010000591.1:55000-300000 GCA_947687605.1 Reutealis trisperma
TTGATTAAATCATAATCATTTGTTTTGATTAAATCCTAGCCATTGGATTAAGCGTGATTAGATCACCACCATCCATCTTCCATATATAAATAAAAAGATGTGCAATTTTCTTCATTTTTGAAAAACCTATCACAAAAATACATCCTAATAGAGAAAGACACTCTAAATTTCATGCCACCACCATGGAATTCAAACCAATGCTTTCCAAGGTAAGAGTTTATGCTTATCTCTTCCTTTATGTGTTTGAAGCATAACTTTGGTGTTATAGTTACAAAAAACTTTTTTTACTTCCACCTATTTGATTCATCCAAAAGAAAGTATAACTAGGAAATATTTTTTTATATGTCCCTTGATTAA
This sequence comes from Reutealis trisperma, assembly GCA_947687605.1. Classification (NCBI taxonomy): domain Eukaryota; kingdom Viridiplantae; phylum Streptophyta; class Magnoliopsida; order Malpighiales; family Euphorbiaceae; genus Reutealis; species Reutealis trisperma. The sequence goes on from CANTUT010000591.1 coordinate 55,358, forward strand.
ATATGAGGTTTAGACTTGGAACCACAAAGTTTAACAATTGAAAATAAGCAAGAAAAGTATGAAGCTCACCTAATGGAGAATAGAGTAAAGTTTCAGCCACTTTAATGAAATTATGAATAAAGTGTTCTAAATTTTATTTGATGGTATTTAAGGTTATTTGGGATGGAAAATATGAAATTAGAAGTGTCAAATTGGATTATAGAAGTTTATTTCAATACTTGAAATTTTGAAAACATAACTTAGGTTAAAAGAAGTTCAAGATCTAATAATTGTTTTCCATGTTTAATTGGTGATATAGGTTTTGTAACATGCTAATTTCATGATTCTATGATCAATTTAAAGAGTGGATGAGGAATTAATGATTTTCCCCAAATTCCAGGGTTTATGGAAAATTTGAGGATTTTGAGTATTGGACATGAATTCACAAAATTGAAGGGGGAATTAAGTTCAAGAATGGTCTAGCATGATTTATATAATGTTAATTTTAAAATTCACTTGATAGAAATTATTTTCCCCAAATTTAATGAACTAAGTTCATTTAGGGAATTGGATGGTAGAAGTAGAATTAATGCCATTAAATATGTGTTTAAATTGATTTTCTCAAAGTTAAATTGTGAAATTGGAAGGAAAGGAATTATCTTTCCTTAAAGTGAATACCTTTAGCTATTTGGAAAATAATTAAAGAAAGTGTCAAAATTAGTAATAAGTTAGTACTACAATGAACAAAATGAAAGTGTTAATAAGTTAGACTAAATTTAAACTAATAACATAACAAAGAAGTGATTAATGTGTAATTGAAATGCAATGTGTAGAATCTAAAGACAAAGACAAGGATATTGTCGAAGAGTGCAAGGAGCACCACTAGCATCAAAATTAAAAGTAAATAGGAGTAAAGGTGTCCAAGGTGAGTACTTAATAATATGATGTAACTATGCCTTTTACTTGCAACCATTACTTGAATTATCATTCCTTGACACGTACTTAAAATGACATTTGATGTGTGATTGCCAATTGATTATTGAGCCCTTAGAAATCCATACCTTTCTTATATGATATTTGACCATGATGAGCTTTTTACCTTGGTCATATGTTGTGCTCAATGATGAGAATGATTAATATGCCAAACTATTTTTCATTGAATTCTTATTGTAGACCTTGGATATGTCTTTCATTAATACTTTTGAATAAGTAGAAATCCTCTTTGATGTGAGGAAATATATCAGACCTTGTGCACTTGGTAAAAGCCTGCGGGTCGGGCGAGAGTACCCAACCTATGTTGGGGGGAATGCCTAACCGTAAGATTTGATCAGTCTTGCATAATGTGATGCATATGAGTAAGCAAGGCTTAGGCTACCATTCTTTAATTTATATATGTAGGAAGTATACCGCTTCTAAGAAATTACAGTTTCTACTAAAGATCTTACTCCTATCTTAAATGAGAAATTGATCCATAAGAATAATTTTGTTTAACACTATTCCATTGCCATAATGACCACCTTGATAATGATCCTTATACTCTTAATACATTATATTATTATGTACTCACTGAGCTTTGTCTCATTCCCTAGTTGTTTAAATTTTTCAAGTAAAATTGACAAGTCAACAGGGTAAATTCCAAGCCCTATTATGTCGCTTAGAAGTTGTTATGCTAATTTCAAGTGTCATGATTCTTGACTATGAAGACTATTGTTTTAGAGCTCCATGGTTACTGAAAGTTTAGTAAAAAATGTCGTTGGGTCACATATATTGTAATTGTATTGTAATTACTATTAGAACAATATATTGAGTTATGAACATTTGGATAACGACATGAAATGCAAATCTAGAGATTTTACAAGTTGAGTATGTAAATGGTATTGGCATGTAAACAATTGGTAATATGTTAAATGATAAACTAGCAATGGGCTATATGGAAAGGTAATTAGGTTCCGATCTTGGGATAAGGTTCAACATAATAAACGGTGAAGCATTATAAGTTAAAGGGATTCTACGGGTTTAGGTGACTTTATGTCTCCCTATGTCGTAGGACTATCACGGCTTAATAAGTGGATCATGATAAGGAAAAATGAGAATTCAAATTGTTTAAAGGTTGGACTTAGTCAATTTTGGTGGCCACTAAGTAAAATTTGGCGGCTAAATTTCCTACATTAGTTTTGCTTTGGCTAATATTTTCTAACTCTACAAAAATTTTATGTTCTCTCATCCATGGGCCCTATGGGCCTACAATCCAAGTGGGCTTGGGCCTTTGATGTTTAAAAGCCCATTAACAAGGTCAAATCTACATTTCATACTAAGAAATTTTTTCCTTTTAACTTCCTTTCTTTCCTTTCACTTTGACTATTTAATTTTCATTCTCTAACATCTCTAGGAACCCTATTTATTATCATATGAGCTTTATTTGATTTATTATAACACATATAACTATGGTAATATTATAAACTATGCAAAGAGTTCAAATGACATCACAAAGTCCCTACTCGATTCTACTTCATTCCTTTACAAAAGAAATTGTTTGAGATTCATGTTCTATAGCATCATTACTGACTATAATGAGCTTGCCATTTATCCATACATGAATAGTATGTCTCTACAAGTAGTAATAAATCCTAACCACTTATATATGAGATATAGTGTCCCTTAAGTCAAAGGACTATATGCACTATTATGAGCTAGATGATAAATAATTGACAAGTAGTAAAACCCCATATTATTATCATCTAATGTCATAGTTTGACTATTCATCCGATGAATATTTATGTATTTGTATCTACATCACATTTCAAGCAACATGAAACTCGCTGCTTCTATAATCATCCGTATCACATACTAATTATAGAAAACAAATAAATATGATGGTCTTCTAGAATTAATAATGTTGAGTCATTAATCCTATGACCACAAACATATTTAAAATATTTGTAGAAAAGCGATTTGTCTCTCATATTTTCAATAGTTGAGAATAGATCCTTTTATAAATACTTATGGACTATATTCAATAATATGAAACCCTTTTCACATTATGAATATATTTATTATGCCATTGGAAATTATTATCTACTTTTGCATAACAATTATATGGCTTCTTGGGCATACTACTATCAATCTCTCACTTGCACTAGAGTCATTCTGCTTAGTGTTAGAAACTCATCTTCTCAAGATGAAGTTTAACTATTACTAACTTTTGAATTTAGTCAACAGATTAACCAAGTTAATGGTTAACGATATTTTCTACAGGGCTAGATTTTCCTACTCTAATAAATGATTTGGTAATATCATAATGCCTTTTTGAAATATTCTAGATTTTAGTGTAAGACTTGCATTCCCTTGCCATAAGCTAAGGCTCCATTATTATCACAGTAGAGAGATACTCATAATGTGCTAGAGAAACTCTGAAATAGTTCATAACTACTAAATCGAAAACATCTTTTTATTTGTTACATCGTATATAGCAAATTCAACTTAAGTAATGAAGTTTGTAATAACAATTTGCTTAGAACTTTTCTAGCAAATTATTTCTTCATCACATATAATAACAATCCCAAGGATAGACTCTATATCAATTATGTAGTAACATTCTTCATTTATCAAAATTAAATCTTAAATACTTCTCAAGTACTTTAGAATAATTTTGATTATATTTCCAATAATTTCATCCTAGATAGGATTAGAATCTATTAGTCATACTAACAACATTTTCGATGTCCAACCCATTATACAACTTTTGCATAATTTAGATTTCCTATAGTCATAATATAAGGAATCCATGCCATACTTTCTTTGGATATCTAGGGAATCAACCCTAAAATTTAGACATCAAAATTTTAGGAAATAAAACTTTTGGAATTAGCATGTTGAACTTTTCAACATCTTTTCCCAAATATTGACTTAGACATATTTAACATTCTCTTCAATTTTTCTCTATAGACATGAATTAATAAGAATGTAAAATATTTATCTCAAGTCCAAATGAAGAAAGTAATGATTAAACCATTTTACAAATGCAAATATATTAATATTTTTACTAACCAATGTGTTATCCATGTACAAAACTGAAAAGCGAGGAGACTCCCATTATCTTTTGCACATTAAGGACTCATCTTGCGATGATATAACTCTTTAAGATTTTGCATACTTTGGAACTTTCTCAAGACTCTAAGCCTTTAGATTTATTCCATGATTATGTTTTCTTTCTAGAGAAAGAAAACCAGTATTGACATTTATATGTCAAACTCATAATCATTATGTATTGCCATATCGTATATAGCTATAATAGAATCATCTCATAATTTTTTTTATCATTAATGTACAACTTTCATGCATTCATATAAAGGAAATTATATTTTTCTTAAAATTAGATATTTTACTATCTCATGATTCACTTCATAATGAATATACAACTCTTATATATTCATATAAAGGAAATCATATCTTACAGAAAAATTACATATTCTACTAAACCTCTTAGCAGCTATAAAGGATAAAACATTTAGTTAGTATTTAGACTTTTCACAGGGTTGATCAAATTTATTTTGATCATTTTGTTAGATATTATTGGATAACATTCACTTAATTATTCTATCTTCCTCAATATGTCACTTTCTTGAATAAACGCTTTATCAAGAAATAACATCTTTACTAACAACTCTTTATTTTTGCAAAAAAGATAAGATAGAAATATTATCCTAAACTATGTTTAGGATATCCCACAAACCTTATCTTAGTTAGAATTATCTTCTAATTGTCACTTCAACTTATCAAATAAGCTAGATATCTCAAATTTTAACATGAGTAAGAATTTTGATTTCTGTCTATATCATATCATATATGAGTTTGGATTAGATAAACTTTTGAGAAAATTCTATTTAAGAATATTTTGCTATTGATTGTAAATCTCTAAAAGGAAATAAATAAAACTTTTATAATTCATCATCCATTACATCATATCATATATGTTGTAATTTATTCTTTTGAGTATACCATCATGTACGGTTTTCCCATAAAAAATTATGATTATATGCCAATTTTATATTTAAGAAATTCCTCAAAAATTGGTAATCAAGTTCTCCCCGTTTTGATCAAATCAAAGGATTATGATACTTTTTCTCTTTTTGTATGAAATACCCTTAATATTTATTTTTCCTTTTCATCTTGAATTTCTTGAACATTCCAAAGAATTCAAATGAACAATTCATTTTATTTACCTTTTTTCAAGTGGGTCAATATTATATATTTAGGCAAATACAATGAATTAGGAAAAACTCCCACCAACTATTTCACAAATGGTATCAATGCATCTATGTGCATAAATTCTAAAACTTCTCTGATTTCTATCCTTTGTCTAACAAATTGTGATCTAGTTATTTTGCATCAGATACTAGACTTCTAAGTTGAAATAAGTTCACACCCTGATGGGTAGTGACACATGTTATCCTACTAAGTTGTCTTATCTTTAGCTAAACAAACTAATCTAAGAAATCATAATGGTTTTAAATTGAATTTCTTTATGGCATTATCATAGAAGCACTTGGAGTTTTTTTTATTATTGATTTAATAAAAATACATCAAACATATAATTCATACTCTTAAGTTTATTACTATAATAAATCATGCAAACATTTTTCTCGTAATGGAATTCACAATTCCTTAAAGTTATAAAACATGATTTCTAAAACCACCATTAAGTACATACAAGACATACAAAATATGATTTCTAAAATCATCATGAAGTATCCTAAAAGCTCTTTGTAAACAATACTTTGCCCCCTAGATCTTTTAAAATCACTTCATTTAATCTCCATGCTTCGATTGCTTACTCTAATCATGCATAAGGCACAGAAGCACTTATATCATGAATCCTAGCAACAGATGAACTATATGAATCATTAGAATATAGTAATAGGAGATAGATTTACCTTTACAAGGTTTGTCCTTCTCTTTGTCCTTTTAGTATTCTCAATACTTAGAACAATTACTTTTCCAATATTCATAACATTGACAATAGAAACATTTTCTTTGCCAATTATAGTATTATCTATGGACTTGTCCTTTGCAATTTCCTTTTTGAGGATTTATAATAGAAACTTTTTCTATTACCTTAAAGTATATTTTCCATCTAATGAAAATTTAGAATGAATTTGAGAAATTAAACTATTTGAAAATTATTATTCATCAAAACATCTACACTCTCTAGTTGTTCGATGAATTTAATCATTATATGAAAATGATTTCCAAACTTAGTTTAAAAATTAATAAGAAATAAAATAAGTTTCTCATGATTCAAATTCTTTCACAAAGAATACTAGATAGAAAGATAGAAGAATAAGAAATTAAGGATTAAAAATTTTCTTCTTTGATTTCCTTTCTCTTATTTCTTACTTTAGTTTAAAGTAAAAATGAGAACAAAAATGAAAAATATCGAGGAGATAAAGAAAAATAAAGTTATGACGATGAAGAAGAAACACTTTCTCCTTTTCTTCCTTTATAATTTCTTTTCCTTTCCTTTTTCTTCCTTTTCTTATCCTTTTTCTTCTTTTTCTTTTCCTTTTTCTTCATATTCAAACAAAATAACTGCCTCAAATCTCATATTGATCAGTGTATTTATACTCATCACAACTCTTGTAGTTGATGCATAATTACTTGCAGTCTAGTTATATTCATATGTTGTTTTTGTAACCTTTAACTTATAAAACAATCTATAGCATCAACATCATCCAATCTTTCATTTCCATTGCATTTAGAGTGATATGTTCTTTTGGAGTAGCCTTTTCTCTGAAAGGCTAAGAATAAATCAAATCAAATATGTACACTATGTACTCAATCGAATGCAAGGAACATTTTAAGGTTTTCAAACTATTCCATAGATTTATACCTTGTGAGCCTAAAAGAATTAAACATATTTGGAGGTGGATTTGTCAATTTTATATTATCAAAATGCAAAAAATAACAAGATTAATAACTTATGTAATGATGTAGCTACCATAACGATTTGGTCTTTAATCAAAATGGTAATCCCACTAATTTGGCGAATCCTATACTTCCAAATAGGAAACAAAAATCCCATTGGGGTGGATTTTTGATACGTAATTGAATTATTATTAGATTATCACAAATTCCTCAGATACACATTGTCGTTATTGGAACTTTGATATCTAATAAGTGAACAACACTTGTTCATCACAACTCTTTGTGATGCTCAATCAATTCAGTTCATAGTATTTTTAACCTCAAATACATAATATCATTATTGGCTTTTCACACTAGTCAAGTCAAATCTATTGGACTAACAAATATAATGATTTAAACATCAGATATCTTAGATACTCATTATTGTTATTGACATACAATGTATCTTATACTTGTAACATCATATGCTTAATAATAACTTCAAAAAGACATTCAAACTAAATATATCATCCCTATGTATCCATATCCAATGACATAAGTGTTTGAATTTTCTTGAATTATTGCTTGAATGGAGAATCATGACTCAATATTTTCTTTAGAAGATTTTTGGGCTTTATTAATTTTGTCTCATTTTGCACATTATCCATTTTAAACATACATCAAATGCATTCATATATATCACATATATATTTAATAAAATGGTCAATATACATATAGGTTTGATCATGGATTCTATGGATCCACTTTCTAGCCACAAGGAATGGATTAGGGATATAGGTTAAATAAATTACAAGCATAAGATTATAACATTTGCATCTTGATGCTCCCACTAGGCATCTTTATGGGTTAAACCTCTTATTATTCTTGCATCTCCACATCTCCATATATAGATTAGTAACCTTAGCATTCTAAAATGAGATTACAAAAACAAAAGAACTTATAGGCTCAATGAAATTAATTACAAACTAAATAAGTAATTAACATTTAATTACATCCTATCAAATGATAAAATTAATTATTACAAGTCCACATAAGAAATCATACATTATGGTTTCCTAATCCATGTTCAACCATCCATGCCTCTCAAACAACAACAAAACGTATATATAAAATAATTTTACTTATAAATGTGTTGTTCAATATTGGAGCATTTCTAAAAACCCATTTTGAATATCATATGTTCAATTTTTCTATAGCTTAAAATCATTTTTTAAGTTATAGAATTTAATTTGATTGAAAATTAGATCCAAAAAAATTTTGGAAAAAATAAAAGTTATGACAGACAGTGCATTTCGTGAGTGTGAAATTGGTATAATGGGCTCGATTTTTATGACCAACTTAATAACATTTGTTTTGATTGATAAGTTCGCAGGTGCGACATCAATATCTAGGTCACGATTAGCAAATTGCGATCACAATTCTTGATTCGCTTGCATAAATTCTGTGTTTGATAGCACAACATTTGTGTAACAACTCTTTTTCAACCAAATCAAAAACTACAAAACAACAGATACAAAGGTTTTGCATAGAAATTAAATTGCTCTGATGCCAATTAAGGAAATGGTGGAGCCAAACGCAACATAAGTAAGGTGGTGGGGTGAAATTTCAAACATTTTAAAATTTCACTTCACTATTTTGGTCTAAAATTCATTCAAGCAAATCAACTAATTTGTGTGTAAAACACATATGCATATAAAGAAGAAGAAAGAGTAATCATATTATCTCTTGAAGGTTCCTTCTTTCTTTACCAAAGAGCTTGCAAGTATGAAGCCTGTAGATCATCCACACCTAACTCATTTTCAAGTATCCCTTTGGTTTCTTTGGTGTTCTTGAACCCTGTCTTTGTTGCCTAATTTTGATTCAAGATCTTCCTCAAAAACCTTTAGGAAGATAAGTTTTCTCTTTGATAGTTTTAGACTAAACTCACTTTCAAATTCCAAGCAATTGTTCTTTCATAAAGAATAAAGAAAAGAATTTAAAGATTAAAAGAAAAATTGAATAAACAATTTCTTCATCTTTTCTTTCAACTCTCTCAAATCTCTAATCTAAGTGCTCAAAGTAAAAATGGTGTTCACTTACCTAACTCATTTTCAAGTATCCCTTTGGTTTCTTTGGTGTTCTTGAACCCTCTCTTTGTTGCCCAATTTTGATTTAAGATCTTCCTCAAAAACCTTTAGGAAGATAAGGTTTCTCTTTGATAGTTTTGGACTAAACTCGCTTTCAAATTCCAAGCAATTGTTCTTTCATAAAGAATAAAAAAAAAGAATTTGAAGATTAAAAGAAAAATTGAATAAACATTTTCTTCATCTTTTCTTTCAACTCTCTCAAATCTCAAATCTAATTGCTCAAAGTAAAAATGGTGTTCACTTCTCTTGAAAAGATGAACAAAATGCATTATATACACCTTTTCTCTAAGACTTAACCCTTAAGTCTTCACAATGACCATAACACCCTTTTTAGCTTATGATTGTTAGAGAGGCAAAGTGTGGACCTTTCTACCTCAAATAATGAAATGACGATTTTATCTTTTAGGGGTAAAATGGACATTTCCATTAACTAAACAATGTAATTACAATTTTAACCTTAGCTGAAAATTCTCTAACCCCTAAACCCATGACATGGCTTATGAATAGTGAATTTTCTCTAACCCTTAACTTGCCTCTTTTCCATATCACATATGAGCTTAGGCCACATCTCATATGTTTAGGGTTTTCACTAAGCTTAAATTTAAGTCTTTAATTTAATCCAAGTTATTTTTAATTTAATCTTTCTCATTTGCATCATATACAAATTCAGATTTAATTGAATTAAAACCTTTATCGATTAAATATCAAAATAAGCTAGGGTCCTTGTAAATTTAGTTATATGTTTAATCATTTTATCACTAATCAATTAATTAGACACTTTAATTAATTATTATGGTAAACTTTTTATACTTGAAAAGTGATCACTATTGGGTGTGTGACTTATAGGTTCATGTCTAAGTAGTAATAGAAATGAGAAAATATTTTTCTCTACTAATATGAAATCCCTACTTCACATTTAGTCCCATAAGTCATGAGTGACCGATAGCATTCCATATCATGACTATCTAATTAGAAATAAATGTTTATAATTGATAACTTTAAACATCACATGAACCATCGATCATAAATTATCATGCACTAAAATTCCTTCATTAAAGATCCAATTTTGGCTAGGGTAATGGTTTAAGTCAAACTCTAATATGCCTTAATTCTATGTCCTTATCTCTGTTCTAATTCTTGATGAGAATAGATTCCTACTAGAAATTCTTTCTAGTGAATCTTACTGTTCTGACTGGAAACTTTAGTTATCTAGAATAACTAGATAGCATAGGATCTTAACCTTATTTACTCAAGGTAATGAATTATATCTTAGCGATCACTTACCTCTATACATAACAAATTAGAACTATCACATGCCATATATACATACATGAATAGCACATCTATATAAGTAGTAATAACTCCTAACCAACTATATAATAGATATAGTATCTCTTAAGTCAAAGTACTATATACACTATTATGACCTAGATGATAAATAATTGACAAGTAGTAAAACTCCATGTTATTATCATCTAACATCATAGTTCGACTATTCATCCTATAAATATCTATGTGTTTGTATCGATGTCACATGTTAAGCAACATGAGACTCACTACCTTTATAATCATTCATATCACATACTGATTATAGAAAACAAATAGAGGTGATGGTCTTCTAGAATTAATGATGCCCAGTCATTAATCCTATGACCATAAGCATATTTAAAATATTTATACTAAAGCAATTTGTCTCCTATATTCTCAACAGTTAAGAATAGATCATTCTACAAATACTTATGGACTATATTCAATAATATGAAATCTTCAACAATATGAAACCCTTTTCACACTATGAATATATTTATTATGCTATTAGAAATTATTATCTACTATTACATAATAATTATATGGCTGCTAGGACACATACTGTTACCAGCTTTAAAAATACCCACAATTGTTTCAATGTATCTCAACTAAACTCTTTTAAAATTCGAGAATAATTTTTTTTTGGTAGAATGTAATACCTAAGTGGTTCATAGCTTATTATAGTCACCAATGATACTATAGAACATTAACCTTAAAAAATTTCTATAGTAAAGGAGTGAAGTAGAATTGGGTTGGGACTTTGTGATGTCATTTGAATTGTTTGTATAGTTTATAATATTACCATGATTATATGTGTTCTAGTACATCAAATTGAGTTCATATGATAATAAATGGGATTCCTAGAGATGTTAGAGAATGAAAATTAAAGAGTCAAAGTAAAATGAAAGAAAGAAAGTTAAAGGGAAAAAATTTCTAAGTATGAAATGTACATATGGGCTTGTTAATAGGCTTTTGAACATCAAAGGCTGAAGCCCACTTAGATAGCCAGCTCATAGGGCCAAAGCTACCCACCAAATTTGACTTAGTAGCCAACAAAATTAACTAAGTCCAACCTTTAAACAATTTGAATTCTCATTTTTCCTCCATAAAAGTCTACATGCATTTTTAGTATTTCCACACCATATGATAAATATCATCAACTTAGATAAGATCTTAGCTATCCAACTTAATTAAAGCACAGACATCCATTTTGATGAAATTTAACAATTGGATTAAGTATAATCAAATCCTTACCATTCAACATTTCATATATAAATGGAAATTTATGTTCATGTACATCATTAAGCAAACTCCACACTAAAACTCAACCCCAACTAAACAAAAACCTCTTTATACTAAAATCAATATAGAAACTCAAAATCAAGGTTTTCCAATGTAAGAAATTATGCTTATCTTCTCTTTGCTTTGTACTAAGTAGGATTTTAGTATTTTAATTGCAAAACTTTCCTTTTCTTCCACACATAGAAATCGGCCAATAAGGAGTTGTAATTAATGAACTTTTGTTTTGAATGTCCTTTGATTAAATATGAAATTTTGGCTTAGGGATTTAAGATTTAATATGTTAAAACAAGCAAGGGAAGCATGGAAGTCATCTAAGCCTCACCATTGGGGGTTTGGCCACTTTGTTGAACAACTAGGGGAAATGTTCTAAACTTTATTTGAAGGTATCTAAGAGTACTTTGGATGAAGAAAAATGGTTTGGAGGTGTCAAAATGAATTATAGAAGCTTGGTTCAAGATTTGAAAATTTGAAGGCATAAACTTAGTCTAAAGGGAAACTTTATATTTTAGTGATTGATTTTGATATTTAATTAATCATATGGGTTCTTTATCATGCCAATTTCATATTTCTATGACTAATTTGAAGATTTGATAATGAATGATAGGTTTTCCCCAAATTTACCCTAAGTGGAACAAATTAGGGTTTCATGAACCAAGGTGATTCAATTCCAATTAATTGATGGGAATTAATTGTCTAAGTATTAATTTAATGAATCTATAATCAATTTGAGCTTTGGATAGGAGATTGATGATTTTCTCCAAATTTTAGGGCTTATGGACTAGTTTAGGGATTTTAAGATTTGAACTTGAATTCATGAAATTGAAGGTGGAATTAGGCTTGAAAATGGTATGATGTAGCTTGTGTAATACTAAATTTGAAATTTAATATGTTAGAAATCTTTCATTCCAAATTTAATGAATTAAGTATCATTACAAGATTAAAAGGTATAAGCATGGCATTTATGACATGTCTTAACTATAAATTAAAATGATAAAGCAAGCATAGATTATGTTAGATAAAGTAATAACAAAGATTTGCTAAATTATGATTCGTAACCTAACTTGATACTAATTAATACATAATTGAAATACTATGAATGTGGAGTCCAAAGGCAAAGGCAAGGATATTGTTTAAGATTATGGGGAACAATGCTTTAACTAAGATTGAATACTAATAGGAGCAAAGCAGCCCAAGATGAGTACTTAATAATATGATATGATTAAGCATACTTGCATGCAACCACTGTTTGGATGACCACCCATTGATATGCCTTTTGAATTGATATTGAACATGTGTTGCCTATTAATTATTGACTAATTAAAATGCAATTTTTTTTTTGTATAGCATTCTGCCATTGTGAGCCCTTATATTGATCTCATATTGTGAACAATGACAAGAATTTTTGATGTGAATTTTTTACGTACTGTTGTATTTTCCATTGAATTCCTAATTGTGAACCTTCAAATTTGCACCCTTAAGATCCAACCGCAATTTGACACTTGCTAAGATTCGTGTACTCCGCATACACGGTCCCGCTAGCCAGTTAGTGGTAGGGGTCAAGGGAGTAGTGCCCCATTGAAAAAAAAAATTCTTGAAACTTACACCTTTAGATAATTAGCACTAGATGACAAACCTATAAAATCAAATTGGGCTGAAATCGGACCAAAAATGAAGAAGAACGGGCAGAAAAAGGGACTGTAGCAGCCCACAGGCCTGCTACAGCAACTCGTAGCCGGCTGTGGTTACCGCAGAGGCCCCTGTGATAATCACAAAGGGCTTTGCGGTTACCATAGCCGGCTCCTCAATTACAGCACAGAGCTCAATTTAGAAACCTACCTAAAAACTGTTAATTTTTAGCCCCAAACTCCTCTTATAAATACCTTGTACCTCATAACAGCTAAAGACACAAAATTATATGCTTTTATACTCTCCCTAAAGCTTTTTAAACCCTATTTCTAAGTTGTCCAATTATCAAAACCCTCTTCGTAAACCTCCAAATCTCTAAAACCCCATTCCAAAACTTCTTCCATCACCTTAAACCTTATTCATAAGCCTCCTAATCACCTCAAATCCTATCTCTAAGTTTCTTAATCAAGAAAAGGTTCAATTCAAGCCATTTCTTTCAAAGGGAATTCATGGTTCTCAAGCAAAGGTGTTATCCAAGTCCCTCCAAAAGAGTTCACGTTGTTCAAGAGTCCTTCTTTCAAAAGGAGTGTTCGTGATATCTCAAGGCTAACGTGAAACTTAGATCCAGTGTTAAGCTTGCTCCCTACGTTCCTCGCCTACGGAAGCCAAAGGTAAAAGTTCTTTCCTTTTCCTTTTCAATTTCAATTTCAAGATCTAAATATGAAAAGATCTAATTTTTGCTAATTAAAATATGACCTAATTGACAAATCCCTATGCCCTTTAAAATCAATCAAAACATGATAACAAAGGCAATGACTTAAAAACCCCTCCTTCGTAAGAAGAGAGAACTGCGTGGGGTTTGATTCCCATTCAAAGGGATACGCAGGCTTGCCGTCTCTAAGGCATTCAACTCTGCTAAAATTAACAACTTCTTCTCTCTATCACCTTCTTCACATAGTTTAGGATTGAAATTACTTTTATAAAAATCAAAATTTTAATTCTTTTTTTATTATAATTGTTTTAATACTCTCTTTCTTATTTTAGTTGTTTAGACTATATTTGGGGAATGTGTGCTTTTCCTAGAACCCATAAGGGCTAGAAGAAAGATCTCCTAATTTTAACATTTTGACTTATAATAGTTTTATGTACTTTTCCTTTACTTTTCCATTTTGTAATTGTCATGTTGCCATGCATTGCACGAGTACTATTGTTTCATGCATCATATTATATCTGTTCATGTATACATAAAAAACTTCTTTTTAAAAGCTATTTTGTATTTAAGCCAAACTAATTTTTTCCATTATTCTAACCAAAACCTAGTCCCCAAGCCCTCTTTGGTCATTTGAGGACTAGTGCTTTTCCATGGGATAAATGGTATAATTTTGGAGTCAATCAAATTGGGTGTTTTCTTTAATTTTCCTAACTAAAATAAACAAAATTAAAGTGGTGACTCATTTTGCAAATTACAACTTACAAAATACAATTTTTCTAAACTCATAATGGGTTCCAATCATGATGTTTATCCCAAATGAGCATTTTTGATTCCCTTTAGCAGATTGGACTGGGTGCTTATGTGAGGCCTCACAGTTGGCGACTCCACTGGGGACTTCAAAATCTTTTTTCAAATAAAAGATAAAAGTGGACTACTCTTGGTAAAACAAAAAGTTTGGCTTTTTAATACAAAGTAGCTTTTCATACATCACTATATTAGGCTCCTTTTCCAAAACCCTAGTTTCTTAGGTAAACAAAGGATAAAAAGTAATATTGAGTGGGCAACCTTCCTTAGGTCTGCTTGCCGATAGTGAAATCATCTAGCCCATGATGTATCTTCTAATCCTTTTAGAGGTGTAACGAGTATGCAAGTACCGTTGGACCCATGTGAGGCTCCTTGACTCACATGTGGTTAGGTATATCGCATCTTTAGTATGATGGGTTCCTTTCAAACCACCCTTGCCCTTTTATGTAATAACTCATAGAACCTTCCTTTAGGATTGTATGCACCATAATACTAAACTTGGTATTTCATGAAACATTTTTCAATCATTCATTCATACATGCATGCATAGATTAAACCTTGTGAAGAGTCTAAAACCTATCCAAACATCTTCACACCTAAAACCCACGATCAAAACCCAAAACCTATGGTCCACCTAAACCTATGGTCAAAACCTAAAATCCATAGTCCACCTAAACTCATGGTTCACCTAAACCCATAGTCTGGTCCTACCCAAACCCATGTTAAACTCATGGTAAAAATAAACCTATATATGTTACCCCTATCTAAATCCACAATCCTTGTCCAAGCTAAACACTAACCTAGCTCTATTCTAGCTTCATCCTTCATAATTCTTATCCAAGTTGAACACTGATCTAGCTTTCATTTTTCACAATTCTTACCCAAGCAAAACACTAACCTAGCTTTTATCTTTCACAACTCTTACCTAAGCTTAACACTGATCTAGCTTTGTCCTCAACAATCCTTACCAAAGCTAAACACTAACCTAGCTTCACTCTTATCCTTAATCATTACTCAAACTAAATGCTGACTTGGTTTCATCTTTTACATTACTATCCAAACCCATGCTTCTATTTAAGCCCATGGTCCAGTCCACCATTATCTAACTATCACCAAACCCATGGTCCACCCAACCTCCAAATCCATGGTACATCCATAACCTAATTGCAAACCCATGGTCCCTCCATCCTTAAAGCCTATACTAAACCATCCATAAATTGCAAATCCAATTACTTGAGGCTAAACTCTAACCTAGCCTTCCTAACTAAACTTTGGTTCCTCAAAAACAAAAATCCGACTTAGCTACTCAAAGCTAAAAATCTAACCTAGCTACTCAAAAACTAAAATCTGACCTAGCTACTCAAAAGCTAAAATCCGGCCTAGCTACTCAAAGCTAAAAATCTGACCTACCTACTCAAAAGCTAAAATCTGACCTAGCTACTCAAAAGCTAAAATCTGGCCTAGCTACTTAAAAGCTAAAATCCAACGTAGCCACCTAAAGCTAAAATTTGACTTAGCTCCCCTAGCTAAATGCCAACCTAGCTAACATCACACACCTCTACCCTCCTTTTTTCCATACCTTGTCAACCTAGCCATAAGACACCATCATCCATTACTTATAAGCCCAACATCCTTAACATAATACCCTAAACCCAATACCTTTGGCCCAACACACTACCTTAAACACAATACCTTTGGCCTCAGCACAATACCTTAAGCCTAATACCTTTGGCCTAATACACTATCTTAAGTCCAATACCTTTGGTTCAACCTGATACCTTAAGCCTGAGACCTTAACCTGTGCAACATTAGCAAATCATCAAAAGCCCAAATGCAGTTAGCTTACAACATCAATGGGAGACTTTTTCCTCAAAGTGTGCATGCCCATCTCATTTCTTCTTTTCCAAGCACTTACCGTATTCTTTGACTTAGTTTTAAAGGTACCAATGGCAAGCCTGACTGACATGGAAGCTCTAACCAACCTACTCAAGAGGCAAGAAGAGAACTTTCAAGCTATTCTCATCTCTGCCTTAGATGCTCAACGAGCCAATTTCAATTAGTCTTTAGCTAGCCAACAATCCAGTTTTAATAATGCCCTAATCCATCTTACTTATGGTTTCATGCTTGGAGTTTCCAATGCCAACTTATCATCAATGAAGTGAAAGGAATGTTGAACCAAGTTAAGCCCATCAATGCTGCACCTACCATTGATATGACCCATAATTTTACATCCTCAATCTCAAACACCAATGCCATTCTAGCCTCAGCCATGCCATCAGTCTTAGATGCTAACCTTGCCTCTTCTTTGAATCCTTTTCAAAGCAAGGAAAACCCCACCTCTTCTGCTATCAAAAGACCTTTAGACCTCAACATTAATGCACTAGAGCAAACCCTCACAATGGGAAAAGGGTACAAGAAGAGCAATACCTCCACTACCCTTACCTCTACTAAATGGAAGGATATGGACACCTACACTCCCCTTGTTGATGTCAAGCGAGAGAGTATAAAGGTAGCTGCCATGACTAGTAGGCGACCTTTGAAATCTCAACAAAGAGCTTTCACAGATTTGGGAGTTCCATTAGCAATGGTTTATAAGAAGGCTTTAAAGGCAAAAATGGTAAAACCCCTGGAACTAAAAGTCCCTCCTAATCCCTTACCAAAAAGCTATCAACCCAATGAGTATTGTGAATATCATCAAGGAGCAGGGCACCAAATCAATGCATGTAAAGCTTTGAAACATAGAATCCAGGATCTTATTGATAGTGAAGATATCATCCTCCTAAAGTAAGACCCAAGACCTTAATTCAATCCTGAGTAGCATAATATGGAAGAGTTCAAGCCTAGCTAATATGACCTGTCTGAGGTTGAATTCCAAATCTAAGTTTGAGTCTAAGCCTAAGCCTAAAAGTTTAAGTCTAAGTCTGAGTCTGAGTCTGAGTTTGTCATTTCATTTTGTCAACCATATCAGTCCCTTTTTTTTTTGTTATTTTATAATAAAGTTTCCTTTATAGTAATGCATCTATGTTTTCTTTTCATTATTTATGCATTAACTTTCTTATCTTCCTTGATTAAGTCTGACACGGATGAGCTTTAATAAAAAAAAAAAAAGAAGAAAAAAAGAAAAGAAAAGAAAAGAAAATGAAGAAAAAAGGGGTAAAGTTTAAATCCACCACAATTAGTACAGATCAAAATGTAGGGTGTCCTCATTCTTTTGAATCAATAAACGCTTCACAAGCTCCTAACCAAAGAAGGACCTCTCATCAAATAGTTGAAGCACAAGAAGCAAGTAAATGTAATTAGCTATTGCATAATCGGGTAATCAAATGATGCACCTCAACAAGGGGCGACAAGTTCAAAGAAGACCTCTGTCAAACCCAAAATTCAAAGATCAGAGCCTCTCGACATAAAGAAAAATAGCAAATCATGGTGGAATGCTTTCTCCCAAATTTCATTAATCCAAGCTCGCTAAGTTGAAAATCTGAAAAGGCAGCTTGGACAAAAGTTGTAGCTAAAAAAAAAAAAAAAAAAAAAAAAAAAAAAAAAAAAAAAAAAAAAAAAAAGAGGAGAAAGAGAGAAAGCACATCCAAGTCACCTTCCCTCATGTCCAAAGTTGTTAAATTATCAATCTATCTGGTCTCATATCTCCAAAGTCATCCTTCCTCATCAAAGGCTCATTCTTTAAAGTTATGTTGTCTTCTATGCCCTTATCTTACAATGGGGCCATGTCTTCTTAGAATGTCATCATTTGTTGTCAGTCCATCCCATCACATGTTTCAAAGAGCTAATACATATCTCCAGTCCATCACATCTATATCTCTCATTTGGGACAATGATCCCCAAGTTGTCTTCCTCCACTAGCCCTTTAGCCATTCCTAAGGGCTCTTTGTTTTAACTAGTGCAATCAGTGTGTCATCAAGTCAAAACCAATTAAGTGTCACTCCAAGAGTCTCTTCAATCTCAAACAACTAGAAAAGCTTGACTCGCTCTTTTTCATGATTTATGCTGCAAAAAGCAAAACCATACAACCTCCATATTTCTTTTTAGAAGTTTCAGCTTACCTTCAAACCATTCCTAAACTTCTCCATCCCAAGCTTCATTTGCAAATCATACCATCATTTCAAGCTCAAGCCATGTACTACCCTTTTTTTGGCAAAATCTCATCATAGGTAGAACAAAAAATCCTAAGTTTCTCAAGACTCATCATCTTTGAATCTAGTTTTCTTGGCAAATCCAAAACTCGAGGCATATCTCCCGAAGCTTATCATCCTCAAGTTGATTAAAAAAGGACTCGAACTGGTCAAGGCCCATCCCATGCCTTTTTGGCAAATATCTCATGATCTTTGAAAAATTAAATTGGTAAAACAAAATAATCCCTAAGAATCAAAGCTTCTTAAAGCCTGCAAACCATTCTGATACAACCATGTCAAATGATAAACCCTTATCCATGAGCCTATAGTATCCTTATGACCAAGACCTATAGCACCATACTTGAGCCAAAGCTAGTCATCCAAAGCATCCTCATAAAAAACTATCCTCAACACCTAGAAGCTTTCACCTTGAAGCCCAAATTTAGAAGCCTTCACCATGAAGCCTAAAACCAAAAGCCTTCACCATGAAGCCCAAATCTAGAAGCCTTCGCCATGAAGCCCAAACCAAGAAGCCTTCGCCATAAAGCCCAAATCAAGAAGCCTTCACCATAAAGCTCACTCCCAAAAATCCTTCACCATGAAGCCCACTCCTAAAAGCCTTCATTTATGAAACCCATGATCTCCTCTAAGGCAAAATCTAACTGAGCCTTCCAAATTGATTGCTTAGCCTAACTTTTTCCTCTAATCCAAGATTAGCCTCCTAGGTCTAGCATCCTAACCTGATCTCTTTGATAAAATCTCAAAAAAAAAAAAAGGAAAAAAAATATGGCCAAACCTTCCAAATGAACTCACCAAGGCCATAACTTGATCGAGCCTCTAATATGATCTCTTATAATGCCAAACCAGACCGAGCTTCCAAATGACCCTAGCCAACGGCAAACCTAACCTAGCCTTATAAGATAATCCACTCATCCTAAACAAATCTCCCCTAAAGCCAAACCAGAAGGCCATAACTGACCAAGCCAATTGTCGGACCTAACCTTCCCCAAAACTAAACCTTATCTTCTTAAGGGACTTGACCCCCTTATTCAAGCTTTCCAATTTAGCCTGAAACCAAATATTACTACAAACAGAACACACCTAAAGCTTGCCTAACCTCTTCCAGCCATACTTAGTTTAACCTCCCAAAGTGACTTCTTCCTAGGCCAAAATAATAGCCATTGACAAACTAGCCTTATACCTAACAAGCCTATTTCAACCCTAAGCTAGCCGATTAGCCAAAAAAAACCAAACTACTTTCCTTTATCAACCTAAAGTGGGGGCACCTCCCTTCCAAATATTCACCTTTCTAAGGTGGGGGCATCTTTCTCCTATAAGCTCAGCATTCTCCTACCAAACTGACCCTTCACAAGTTCAAGGTATCTAATCATTGCATAATCAGATGCATTTCATGATAGAATAAGTTGTAAGTCATACTGCCGAATCAAAATAGATCATCTCTTTCCTACCAGACAGGATCGTCATCATTCCTACCAGACAAGAATAACATTTTTTAGCTCTTACCAAAAAGAACAACCTTAGGATTTATACCTTAAATCTGAATTAGGTATCCCTTTTGATCAAACCCATCCTAAAATAGCCTTAGGATTGGTACCTTAAATCTGACTTAGGTATCCCCTTTTATTAGACCCATCCTAGGATAGCCTTAGGATCCATACCTTAAATCTGAATTACGTATCTCTTTTAATCGGACTCATCCTAAGATAGCCTTAGGATTTATACCTTAAATCTGAATTAGGTATCCCTTTTGATCACCCATCCTAAGATAGCCTTAGGATTCATACCTTAAATCTGAATTAGATATCCCCTTTTATTAGACCCATCCTAGGATAGCCTTAGGATCCATACCTTAAATCTGAATTAGGTATTTCTTTTAATCGGACTCATCCTAAGATAGTCTTAGGATTTATACATTAAATTTGAATTAGGTATCCCTTTTGATCAAACCCATCCTAAGATAACCTTTAGATTCATACCTTAAATCTAAATTAGGTATTTCCTTTTATCAGACCCATCCTAAGATAGCCTTGGGATTCATGCCTTAAATCTGAATGAGGTATCCCTTTTTATCAGACCCATCCTACGATAGCCTTAGGATCCTGTGAGGCCTCGCCCGAGCACCAGTCTGATCCGCAGAGGAATCAAAATGCTCTTCGGGAGAAACTCCACGATTGAAACTCACTGTGAGTTCAAAAAATTGATTTTTGTGATTTGAAAGTTGTAAAAGTGAGTCACCACTTCAATTTATTTATTTTAATTGGGAAAATTAAAGAAAACACAAATTGATTGACTCTAAAAATATATTGTTTTTATCCCAATGGAAAATGCACTAATCCGCGAGTGACCAAAAAGGGTTCGGGGATCAGGTTTTGGTAATTACACAATTGAGAAAAATATATTTTCTTTAGTTTAGCTAAAATTGCAAAATAACTCTTAAAAAGGATTTTTGTGTATGCATGAACAGGAGTATAATGATGCATGAAACAAATATATATGATGAGATGGAATGACAATTGTAGATAAACAAGCAAAATAGATCTTACTTAATTATTACAAGATCAAAATAATTGAAATAAAGATGATCTTTCCTCTAGCCCTTATGGTTACTAGGAAAAGTACATATTCCTCAACTAAGCTAATTCAAAATCAGAAATAAAAGATTAATATAAATTAATCAAAATAAAAGGGAAAAACTATTAATAAAAAGATTTTGGAGTTGATGCCTTTCAGAATGGCAACTTGCGTATCCTATTGAATAGGAATCAAACCCCATGTAGTTCTTCCTTCTTACGAAGAAGGGGTTCTGGAAAAGAGTATTGGTTTGTTTATTAATTTAATTCTGATTCTTAAATTAATAAATTTTAGATCTTTTTTGTTTTAGACCTAAAAAGAATTATAGAACTGAGTTTAGAATTTTGAAAATGGACAAAAGGAATTATACCTTTGCTTTCCTTGATTTTCGGATGAATGGGGCGAGCTTAACTCCGAATCTAAGCTCCATTTTAGATTTAGGACCTTGAATTTGAACCTTAAATAGCAAAAGGTTAGCAAAATAGCGTAATGAATATAAATTAAAAAGAAATTGAAATAACAGCTTTTGTATCAAATTTCAAGAATAACTTGAGCATAACAAGCAGAGCAATATAAGAGAGTTTCTGCATTGGAATGTCACATCCCAACCTTAGAGATATGACGATCCTAGAACATGGGAAGACATAAGGTCACCCACGCCCGTAGAACCCACTTACATATAAACAAATCACCTCACCTAGGATCTTACCAAACCTCTTACGATAACTCGTTTAAAACATTTAGATGAATACCTTAAATTGCGGAAGTCTAAAATAAATCATTACATATAAAATCCACGAGGAAAATAATATATATCAATAAGTATCAATCAACATTCCCAGAGCATCTAATGACAAGACTCCATAAATTTGTATTATTGATAACTTGGATAAGGAATTCCCCAAGTGAAGTAGAATGCTTGAGCCATCACCTTGCCTCCTCACATTTGCTCAGCTGGAACTACACAAGGAAAAAGGGGGTGTGATAAATGATCTCAATGGGTAAACAATAAGGCACATACATTATCACATATTCTTTTGAAAAGGAAACATATGGCTTATACACAGTTCATGATTTAATAATTCATGAATCAAGTTGCAATTTAGCAAAGGTTTAATTTGGGCAAGTTTGCAGAAATCACACTTATAACTTATAAAGAGTGAAGGCTATTGCTCTATCACTCGAACTTATAAAGGAGAGATGGCCTTATACCAAATTCCAACTCCTATCACTTATAAAAAGCATGAAGCTGATTAGGCTCCACGGCTAGAATCGCCCCTTCTAGCTGAGGTGGATACATAACCCCTATCCATTGGGTTAAGACCGTGTGCACAGGTTTTGATGATTACCCACATCGGCACGAGGATTCTGTATAAAGGGTACAAGGTACCATAGCTAGAGCTAATGGTAAACACAATTATCAATATCACAAAAGGCAATAATAACATGTATCTCAATAACAATAATGGCTTAACTTTTGAACAGAGGATACAATCATAGTGTAGTTCCAGAAGAATATAAGTTAGGGTGATAATCACAAGAATTTCTCATTGGATAAACAAAATAGTTTTGGACCAAATGTCCTTTGGCAACCCAAGCTTGTCAAAGAAATCATATAATAATATTTTAGGATAGAAAGAACTTAGGTTTCAAAATGTCAAAGGCTCATGTAACATGATATCACATATTTGTAACATAACAAAATGTCACTTACACTTTTAAAATGAATACAATGTTTACTCACACTTGTAATATTAACATAGTGTTTACTCACCTTAGGGTTCCTTTGCTCCTAGTATACGTACTCCCTTTGCACTTCTAAAGCTCCTCAAACTCTAACATAATATTTGATTTAATACTTAGAATTTATTTACATCATGATGCTCCTATCCCATAACTACCCATGCACATATAGCATACACATTAGAGTTCACATATAGGTGTACTCATCACTTGCACATAACACATTGACTTTAAAAGTCTTGCATACTTAGGCCTTATAGGCTCTCATGACAACACATTACAATCACATCAATACCTTTTTAAGGTCATCACAATATTATTACCTCAATATCAATTCACTTTAACAATTATCTTAATTCACTTTACATGTCAACTTAACAATTAACCTTTCAAGTGTCATGCTTAACTCTTATGATCTTTTTTATTAAATTTTCACTCCATCAACTCATAACATGTGTTCATCACCAAGTCATTATAACATCTAGTTTCATATTTCTCAACCACATTTGCATTCTAAACACAATATAAGGTTAAGATACCTTAAGTATACCTTAAGTATACCAAAATGTATCTAAGCTTATCTAGGATCATACCTTCAACTAACATGCAATTTTATCATTTCTTATGCATACATACATGTCAATAATCATCAAAACACATCACATAAAAATTATAAACATTAGAACAAAAATATTTATATAGGCCGAATGCATCACCAAAGTAAAAACTAAATTCTTCTTCTTTTCGCACTTTCCGTCTATTTCAGAAATATGTAAAAACATGGTTTGAACAAAGATTTTTCATGTAAATACAACAAAAATCATTTTATAATTTTAATCCATATGAATTGGCCACACTTGGTGTGTGTTATACATAAAAATTCAACTTTTTGAATTATAGAGTACAAAACCATGCGTTTTCTTATTTTTGGTATTTTTCGATCATTTCAGAAATATATAAACAGGTTGTTTAAACCATTATTTTTCACTCAATCACAGCAAATATAAGTTTAAAACACATCCATATACGATTTGGCAGCCATAGATAGTATTTATACAAAAAAATTCTAAGTTTAAAGGCTTAGGTGAAAAATCATGAGTTTTCGCGCTTTTCACGCTTTTCGTTCATTACAGCAATAAACAGACACATTATTCAAATCATTATTTTTCATCTAAATAAAACAAACATCATATTAGAACACTTCCTCACACAAATCAGCAGCCATATATACATTCAATAATAGAATTTTCCAACTTCCAAGTTCTAACATAAAAACCTTGAACTCCTTTGTTTTTCGAAACTTCCTGGTCAGCACAGAAATATGCATAAATATTATTTAATCCAATATTTTCAATCAAAACAAATCAAAAAATAGTTTAGAAAATAGAAATACACAAATATCCCTCCCCCCCCCCCCCCCCCCCCCCCCCCCCCCTCTTATGATGTTTATGCATAAAAATTGTGATTTTAAGTTATAGAATTCACCTTTGGAGAAATCTCGCGGAAAGAATTGTGTTTTCAGTAGAAAATAGATTTTCTCTCTCAAAAACTCACCCAAATAGAATTAAATCTATAGAAATCAGTAATCAACCAATTCAAAATAATTTTCCCATAATTTCTTTTATAGAAATCAGTTTAGAAATCGAAAGAGAAGAGAAACTTACGATTACAGTCAAGAAATCACGAAACGGAAAGGTGTTTTCTTAATTTCGGTAGAGAGGAATGTTTTGAGAGGATTTTTCTGCCAAGATACAAAAAGAATAAAGTGATGGCTGCTGGAACTTTGGTCTAGCTGAATTTTAGAATATATATTAGGGTTTGGGTGAAATTTCCACTAATACCCTTAATGAACTAGGTTAGGAGGATTTTGGTGTAGTGGGCTTTTGGGTATTTGGGCTTTTATTTAAATTTTAGGTTGAGTAAAATTAAAATAAAGAGAATATTTTTCTTATTATTTCTATAATATTTCCCCCAAAAATATTTATTTTAAAATATTTTAAAAATACTCATAAAATTATTTTATGCTTAAAAATTGTCTTATGCATGAAAATTCATTTTATTCTAAATAAATTCTTTTATGCAAATGCACTTCATGTAAATTATTTATTTCACAATAATAACTCATATTATCCATATTAAAATTAATTTAATATGCTACATACTTATCAATCACTTAGATCACTAATTTTCACAAAAGCACACACTTAACCTTAATAGTTCTAAATCAAGCAATTTATCACGAAAATTCCTAGGGTGGGTGTGGGTTGTTAGCTTTATTTATAGAGCTACTGAGGAGGGTGCCAGTAGTATGGACGGTGGCACCGGTGGCTTATAGGCGGCACTGGTGGCTCGCTGGACGTCCGGGTGGCATGTTGGGCATGCTGCCCGTACTGCCGGCACGCATTTTGTGCCACATATTAGGTGGCATGGCCAGCATGCCTCCCAGAGAGGCGGCATGCCTGTCACGCACTGACCAGCTGGTTCTACCTGTTTCCTACTTTTTTGTCTGTTTCTGGTCCGTTTCAATTTTGATTCAAGCTCAATTTGATTTTGTGGGTTTGTGACTGAAAAGCAGTTGATTGGAGGTGAAAGATTTAGGAAATTTATTTTTCAATGGGACGTTGTCCCCTTGACCCCTGCTCGTTAACTGACTAGTGGGACCACTATATGTGTAGCGCCCTATTCTTAGTAGGTGTCAATTCTTAGTAGCTGTAGCCAGATCATAAGGGTGCAAATTTGAGGGTTCACAGATCTATACCTTAAATCTGAATTGGGCATCTCTTTTAATCAGACTCATCCTAGGATAGCCTTAGGATCCATACCTTAAATTTGAATTAGGTATCTCTTTTAATCAGACTCATCCTAGGATAGCCTTAGGATCCATACCTTAAATCTAAATTGGGTATCTCTTTTAATCAGACTCATCCCAGGATATCCTTAGGATTCGTATCTTAAATCTGAATTAGGTACTCCTTTTAGTCAGACCATCCTAGGATAGCCTTAGGATCATTTCACCCATAAATATTTAGATCATCTAGGCATCCCTGTAGTTCCTTTTTTTACCACTTTTTAAAAAAAAAAAATCAACCATTTTCACCCAAACATGCCTAGATGCTGACTTAGACATCTATTTAGTTCATCTTACCATCCCTCATCCTAGGGTTCACTATCATCAGAATTGCTTTTTTCTCAAAGCCAATTCTGATGAGGGGGTAGCTGTGAACCCTCAAATTTGCACCCTTAAGATTCGACTGTAGTTTGATACTTGCTAAGATTCTCACGCTACGTATATGGCAGACCCGCTAGCCGATTGGCGGGTAGGGGTCAAGGGGGCAGCAGCCCATTGAAAAAAAATTTCTTAAAACTTACACCTTCAAATAATGAGCACTCGATTACAAACCCATGAAATCAAACTGGGCTCAAGCCGGCTGTGATAACCTCTACAATTATCATAGAGGCCCGGGCCTATGGTAGCTAATTGGCTACCACAGCTGGCCCTGCGAAAACTGCAAATGGCTTTGCAGTTAACACAGCCGGCTCATTAGTTACCACATCGAGCCCAATTCAGAATCCTACCCAGAAACTATTAATTTTTAGCCCCAAACACCTCCTATAAATACCTTGCACCTTATAACAGCTAAAGACACACAATTATATGCTTTTATACTCTCCCTAAAGCTTTCTAAACCCTATTTCTAAGTTTTCCAATCATCAAAACCTCTTCTTAAACTTCCAAATCTCTAAAACCCCATTCCAAAACTTCTTCCATCACCTTAAACCTTATTCATAAGCCTCCTAATCACCTCAAACCCTATCTCTAAGTTTCCTAATCAAGAAAAGGTTCAATTGAAGCCATTTCTTTTAAAGGGAATTTGTGGCTCTCAAGCAAAGGTGTTATCCAAGTCCCTCCAAAAGAGTTCACGCTGTTCAAGAGTCCTTCTTCCAAAAGGAGTGCTCGTGATATCTCAAGGCTAAGGTGGAACTTAGATTTGGTGCTAAACTTGCTCCCTACATTCCTTACCAATGGAAGGCAAAGGTAAAAGTTCTTTTCTTTTCCTTTTCAATTTCAATTTCAAGATCTAAATTGGAAAAGATCTAATTTTTGCTAATTAAAACCTAACCTGATTGACAAATCCCTAACCCTTTTAAAATCAGTCAAAACATGATAACAAAAGTAGTGACTTAAAAACCCCTCCTTTGCAAGAAGGGAGAACTGCATGGGGTTTAATTCCCATTCAAAGGGATACGCAGGCTTGCCATCTCTAAGACATTCAACTCCGCAAAAATTAACAACTTCTTCTCTCTATCACCTTCTTCACATAGTTTAGGATTGAAATTACTTTTATAAAAATCAAAATTTTAATTCTTTCTTTATTATAATTGTTTTAATACTCTATTTCTTATTTTAGTTGTTTAGATTATATTTGGGGAATGTGTGCTTTTCCTAGAACCCATAAGGGCTAGAGGAAAGATCCCCTAATTTTAACATTTTGACTTGTAATAGTTTTAAGTAGTTTTCCTTTACTTTTCCATTTTGTAATTGTCATATAGCCATGCATTGCACGAGTACTATTGTTTCATGCATTATATTATATCTATTCATGCATACATAAAAAACTTCATTTTAAAAGCTATTTTGTATTTAAGCCAAACTAATTTTTTGCATTATTTTAACCAAAACCTAGTCCCTGAGCCATCTTTGGTCATTTGAGGACTAGTGCTTTTCCATGGGGTAAATGGTATAATTTTGGAGTCAATCAGATTGGCTTTTTTCTTTAATTTTCAAAACTAAAATAAACAAAATTAAAGTGGCAACTCATTTTGCAAATTACAACTTACAAAATACAATTTTTCTAAACTCATAATGGGTTCCAATCGTGATGTTTCTCCCAAATGGGCATTTTTTATTCCCTTTAGCAGATCGCACCGGGTGCTCGGGCAAGGCCTCACACTAATATGGACTTTACATATGTCTTTTTATTAATACCTATTGTTAAGAAAAAATATCCTTCTAATGTGGGCAATTCATCAGAACTTGTGCACTTGCTATAAGCCTACAGGTAAGGCAAGAGTACCAAACCTTTGTTAAGGGAGAAAGCCTAATCGTAAGACTTGATCAATCTTACATAATGTGATGCATATGAGTGAGCAAGGCTTAGACCACTATGCTTTAAATTTATATGTGTGAGAAGCATTCCGCTTCAAAATTATTATTTCTGCTAAAAATGTTGTTCCTATCTTAAATGAAAAATTGATTCATATTGACGATTTTGATTAACATTGCTCCATTGTCATGTTTGAGCCCATCTGAATAATGACCTTTTAAATCATCCTTAAATTATGTTATATTATTGTGTACTCATTGAGTTCGTCTCATCACATAGTTTCTTAAATTTTTCAGGTCAGGGTAGCGTGCTAGTAAGATAAATTCCAAGTTGTGTTCCTCTACTACTTAGGAATTACTCTGCTAATTTTAGTATTTTGGATTTTGGGTTATGTTACTCTGAAGACTGTTGTTCTAGAGCTCCATGGTTATTGAAGGTCTAGTATTAACATGTATCAAATTTATAAGTATTGTAAACTATATTGTAGTAACTAATACATAATATAGTAAGTAGTAGATGTATGGATGACAAATATAATTATATAAAATAGAAAGTTTTAAAGAAACAAATATGAATATGGCATTAACGAACATGTGACAATAAGTATGATAAAATAACAATTAAAGATGGAAAAGAGTATTCGGTTTTGACTCTAGGATAATAAATAACATAGTAATTGATAACTAATAATGAGTTCAATAGGTTTATGGGGATTAGATGACCTTATGTCTCCTTAAACTCTAAAACCATCACAGCCTAAAATTTGGATTTAGATTTGGATCATGACAATAAGTTTTATGTTTTATCTTTAAATTGAGTATTAAACTAAATTAATTTTTTATTTTAAAATCTCATATAGTTCATTAAGTAGTAATTTTCATGAATTTGATATTGACTTGATAGGTTGGAATTGTTGTGATGATTGTTGAGTTGGAGACCCAGGGGGAGTTATGAAGTTGTACTTGATTATCTTGAGTTGTGATGATAATTTAGAAGTGCCCTTTTCATTTGTTTTTTCTAGGTTATGTCCTAGTTATATGGGTGACTCTGGCCAAATTTTGGTAGAATCTTAAGAGTCACTAGGTAGAATTTTAGATATTAAAGTTATGTTGTCTATATATTCTGATAATCTTCCTGTTATACAACTTGTGCATTTAAGATTTTTTTTAACTTCCAGATGTCGCACTCTAAGAAGAGAGCCAATTAGATTTTTCATCAAGTCTATGAGCGATACTATCTAATATATTTTCATGCATCTGCATTTACTATATATGTGTATGTATGTATGTATGTATAGATGTATGTGTCTATCTCTGTGTGTGTGTGTCTGTGTGTATAATTATGAACTATTATTGAATAGAAGCATATGAGCATTTGATTGTGATTGGTGGATTAATAGCTGTTGTTGCATATCACATGTGGTTGATGGATAGGATTGGGATGACATAGTGCTACTTAAGAATGTGAATATGATTATGATGATTGGGATAAGATGAGCTAGAACCAGTGTATGATAGTTGGAGGCCAGCTCATTGCCTCACTGCTGCCAGTTAGGTTAGTGCTATTGAGACAGTATTGGATTAAGAGAGCCAAGATAAGAGAATTGACTCCCCATATTGAGGTTTAGCATGATTTTATGGATTGTATTCCGTCCTTATTTGCTTATAGTAATTACCTATCTCTGTAACATAATGTACCAGCATGAGTATTAGTAACCTGTTTATAGGACACTCAGTTGGTATATTGGTTAGTATTATTTATTAAGCCGAATACTCATTCCTGTTCAATATATTTTTCAGGTTGTGGGATGAACTTGTGAAGATATTTTAGATGAGTTTTCCTACCTTTTATTCTCCAGCAGTGCAATTATATTTTTAACATTTAGTTATATATTTAATATTATATTGTTTTGTATTACTAAAAAAAACTCTAGCACTCTATATTGTTATTTCTTTTATTTGTAATTATACATTATTAGTTAGTTGTTCGATTTCTTTGAGTTTGCTGAGATGTTTTGTTAAAAGAACCTTGTGATGAGAATGATGATGTGATTGAGATGTTTGCCCTATGTGGCACTATTTATTGATTTGATGTTTAGCATGTTCTATTTAACATGTGGGCCCTATAAAGGATAAGTAACACAACTGTAGATAACTAATAAACTTAGTTTCCTTAGCCAGTTTTTCATTATGAATAGAGTTCTATTATAGTGCAAATTTATCTGTAAAATAATATATAATCACCAGATTTGTAACTGAGGAAAATATACAGAAATAATAAAAGATCAACTTCTTTAATCAGTTCTCTATATGGTATCAAAACTATAATAGCTCTAACGAGCAGATCCTATGACAAAAACTAATAATGAAGAATCCTCTAGCTCTAAAACACCTTAAATTGTCAACACACATGTTCCACTGAAAGCCTTTGAGTCACTTATTTCCATCAATGCTGCAACCCAACTGCCACTTAAACTCATAGCATCAAATTATACAGCTTGGTGTGCTCAATTCCAAGCTTTCTTATTCAGCTATGATCTAGAAGGATATGTATCTAGAATTTTATCCTGTCCATATGAAAAATGACACAATGAGCATTCCATCTCGCACAATTTGGCTTTGACAAGATCATTTGTTATTACATGCTATTCTTGCATTTGTTTCAAAATCAATTGTCTCCCTCATTGCTGTGTCACAAACATCTCATGATGCTTGGCAAAAACTAGAGCAATTATTTGCAAAATAAATCTTGCTCTCGAGTTATGTATCTTAAAGAAAAATTGTCTCTTCCATGTGGAATAAAAACTATCTTTGAATATCTTTAATCCATCAAGCTGATTGTTAATGAACTTGCTCTCATTGATGTTCCACTTTCAAATGATGACATTATAGTACATGTCTTGAATGGTGTTGGGACTTATTACACACCCATCATAGCAGCTATTCGTGCTAGAGAAACTTCAATCAGATTTGAAGAACTTCATGATAAATTGGTGGAGTTTGAGACAGTCCTGAAAAGAGAGGAAATTCTCTCTACTAATGTCAGTGTTGTAGCTAATTATACTCAAAGAAACAACCAGTCTCGTGGAAGAGGATTCTCATCTCAACAAACTCATAAGTCAACTCGTCCTTGGAATCACAATAATTATGGTGGTAATCAATATCAAAACTCTAATGGCAATCAGACTCGTGGTGGATAGGGAGGATGGTTTCGACATAACCTTGGACGTAACAACAATGTTATTTGCTAACTTTGTGATAGAAATGGACATATAGCCAAGCAATGCAACCACGAACATTACAATCAAAATTCAACTCCATGTGCTAATTACACAACAACTAACAAAGAGAGCAACAACACCACTTGGCTTGTAGACACTGCCACCTCTCATCATTTTATGACTAAGACTATCAACCTATCCACTTTCTTCAAATATGAAGGTCCAAACAAAGTTTTAATCAATGATGCTTCAGGTTTGCACATCACTCACACAGGCAATACCACTCTTTCAAATGAAAACATTATCTTTGATTTATCTGGTGTTTTATGTGCTTCATCCCTTCGTCAAAATTTAATCTTTATTTCTCAATTTTGTGCAAATAATAATGTCTCACTTGAATTTTTCCTTGTTGATTTTTTAGTGAAGGACATTCATTCCGAAAAAGTCTTGCTGCATGGTCAGAATAATAATGGAGTCTATGAGTGGCCAAAACATTCT
The DNA here is from genome assembly GCA_947687605.1 of Reutealis trisperma. NCBI lineage: Eukaryota > Viridiplantae > Streptophyta > Magnoliopsida > Malpighiales > Euphorbiaceae > Reutealis > Reutealis trisperma. Next base: position 87,424 of record CANTUT010000591.1, read on the forward strand.
TGCCCAATTGGGCTGCCTATTGCTCTAGCTACTAGTGTTTTGTCCATAACTCAATGGCACAATTGTCTTGGTCACCCATCCACCAAAGTGTTATGTAAATTATCTTCTTTGTGTTCCTTCTCTGTTCCACATGAATTTCTAGTTTGTAATTTGTGTCAATGTAATAAAAGTCATAAGCTACCGTTTCGTCTATCATCTATGTCCAGTCGTAGTCTGTCAGATTTAATTTATTCCGATGTATGGGGTCCTTCTCCAATAACTTCAATAAACCATTTTCGTTATTATGTTGTGTTTGTCAATCACTATACAAGGTATAGCTGGTTATTTCCTCTTAAAAATAAATCTAATATCTCCATTGTTTTGAGACAGTTAAGATGTATTATTATTAATTTTATCATTTAGCAAGTTATTAGGCTTACTATAGGTACTGATAGTCACATGTATCACATGTATCCTAGTGTCGATTATGTACCCTTGGATTTGGGTCGTGATAAGTATATTGCCCAAGTTATATATATATACCTACCATTAAATTATGCCTAAGAAAATAATAATTAATTTATGTGTAACTTTTTTATGAAGATTTTAATCGACAATTCAAAACATTTTGAAAGTTGAATTATCAAATTGTCCCACCAATTTTATAGTTTCCTAAGTTTATGCCTTTTTGAAAGTCCTTTGTCATTCCTTTTATTCTTCATATGTATATGTTGGTTTTCTTTCTCCACCCAAAATAAAACTATATATGATTTTGAATTCCTCCCTCTCCACTTGTGAGAAGTTTTTTTTTTTTTTTAAACAAAATGTAATTTTTATTCTTTAATAAAAGTATATTTTGGTTCACAATTATAAATATGATATCAATTTATTAAGAAGCACAGAAACATTGAACATACTTAAATAATATACCTATCTCTATTATTTCCAGTTCAAACAAATAAGTTGTTGAATTGATAATTCTAAAACAAATTAACCCTCAAATCTATTTTCTCATTTTTAAATGAGTTTGATAACTTGAGTGCTAAAGATAAGTTAAACACCGCCAACACAAATTGACTCGAGAAATAATCTACATATACAAAAAAATAAAAAAATATTTGAAGTCAAGAAATATTTAAATTTTTTTTTTATTTTTTTTTATCATATGTGGAGTAACTTTCTCAAAAACTAAATTTATATAAAATCATTTCATCATTTATTTTCATATTATCTATTTTTATATGTTCAAATTAAAAATTTGTACAATTCAATATATATAATATCTTTTATAATTCTTCAACTGACTCATATATATTATTAAACTTAGTCCACAAATTTTCTTTGTATTTATGTTTAAAATTATCAAAGGTAATTGATTAGAGATACTCTGATCCAAAAAAAAAATTGATTAGAGATAAATTAGCATTCCCAATGGGTCTTACAAAGCACTCCTATATGCTATCGTAAATCTAGATGATGCACCCCAAATGGGCCTTTTCGGTCCATCTTGTCGCAGTTCACATTGAAGCAGCTGGCGGAATCGTCCATATTAGCTTGCCAAATCCTCTGCCTTAGGCACCAAGCCAGAGAGTTGATCCAACTACCTCATGGTCTCTCATGCATGTTATGAAGCGCCTATAGGGTGCTAACTATAGAAGTGATAACCTCTAGGGCAGTAAGCTGATAATAACGGCACTAGATCCATAAAAGGTATTTTCAAGGGTGATTTCAAGTAAACTTTACTTGAGTTTCCAATTTATTAATATGATGACAAGTGTAAAAAAAAAAAAAAAAGATAAAAATTTGGAAACCAGCTTACCCCTTACATTATAAAACAACAAAAATGGGATGTGGACCATTCAAAAGAATCAAAACCACAAAATATTGAAATTAGTTCCCGCCCTTGGTTTCATTATTTTTTTTTATTTTAAAGAGCTAAATATTATATTAATTAGTAATTTATTTTATGAAAATTAAAAAACACTACTAATAGTTTAGACAAAAAATTACAAAAGATATTCTCCTTTCTGTTATAAAAAATTTTGAATTATTTTATAAACGATCAATTTTTAATAATAAATTGTAAATTGATACTTAAGTTTTATTCGTTTTGGTGAACTTACAAATTCATTTTTAGAAAAAATAGACTTTCTATGAATATATGTTATTTATATTAAGAAAAAGACATTTTGTAAAAAATGTCATTTTTTATAAGAGCCTTGACTTTACAAAATAATAGATAAATACAGGGAAATTACAAAATAATGGTTAAAATCACCGATATTTTGTAAATTTATGGAAAATTTTTAAAAAAATGCCAAACTTTGTTACTTCTTAAAGTTAAGGTTATAAAATATGATTAAATCAGGGATATTTTATAAATTTCTTTAGAATTTCATAACAATGACTATATTTTATAAAAGTAAAAAAATAGATCCCTCGAGTTGTGCATTTATACCCAATATGTCATAAGGTTTGCACTTGATTTTGCACAACTTTGTGTGGTTTTTCAAAAATTTCCTAAAGGCATAAGCATTTTTAAAGTGTATGAGATTGTGCATTTGAATTGCACAAACTCATGCATTTTTTTTAAAATTTTGCAAAAAAATGAAAAAAGATTTTCAAAGTGCACATGATTGTGCATTTTGGATCGCACTAGCTTATGCATTTTTGGCAAATTTATAATTGAACATTACAATGCATTTATTACCAAAAAAAGGAAATCTGATAAAAATTGTTCAAATTAAAAAAAATAAATAAAGTACCGCATTTGGACAAAATTAAGAATTCATATGCATAATTATACCCCAAATTACCCTTTAAATAAAAGTAAATATGTATAATAAAATCAAAAGCACAAAATTATAAGCATTCAATAAAATCACTCATATTTTGTAAATTAATGGATAATTTTGTAAATATGGTCATATTCTATAAATCATAAACATTACAAAATAACAGCTAAAATCACCCATATTTTGTAAATTTATGGACAATTTTATAAAAAATGACCATATTTTGTAAATTACGAATGTTACAAAATAACGGCTAAAATTATCCATATTTTATAAGTTTATGGATAATTTTGTAAAAAATAGTCATATTTTGTAATTCACAAAGGTGACAAAATAACGACTAAAATCATCCATATTTTGTAAATTTGTGGATGATTTTGTAAAAAATTGCTACATTTTGTAAATCACAAAGATTACAAAATAACATCTAAAATCACCTATATTTTGTAAATTTATGGATAATTTTGTAAACAATGGCGAAATTTTGTAAATTATGAAGTTTACAAAATAATGGCTAAAATCACTCATATTTTGTAAATTTAAAGATAATTTTGTAAAAATGGCTATATTTTATAAATCATGAAAGTTACAAAATAACGACTAAACTCACTTATATTTTTGTAAATTTAAAGATAATTTTGTAAATAATAGTCATATTTTGTAAATCATGAATGTTACAAAATAACAGTTAAAATCACCTATATTTTGTAAATTTATAGATAATTTTGTAAATAATGGTCATATTTTGTAAATTATAAAAGTTACAAAATAACAGCTAAAATCACCCATATTTTATAAATTTACAGATAATTTTGTAAAAAATGACCGTATTTTGTAAATCACAAAGGTTACAAAATAACAGTGAAAATTACCCATACTTTGTAAATTTATGGATAATTTTGTAAAAAATTATCATATTTTGTAAATCATTAATGTTACAAGATAATTGTCACAACAAGTGATATGTTGTAAATATATCGAGAATTTTGTAAGAAAGAGCTGTATTTTGTAAATCTTTAAGTTTACAAAATAATAGTCAAAATCACTAATATGTTATAAATATATGGATAATTTTATAAAAAAGAGTTAAATTTTGAAAATCCTTGAAGTTACAAGATAATAGCCAAAATCAGTTATATTTTATGGATATCTCAAGAATTTTATAAAAAAAGATCTTACTTTATAAATTGCTAAGATTATAAAATAATGGCCAAAATCAAGTATATTTTGTAAATATCTGGAGAATTTTATAAAAAATGGCTATATTTTATAAAATCCTTATGATTACATAATAATGGTCAATATCATGAGATGTTTGTAAATATATCAAGAATTTTGAAAAATGGCTATATTTTGTAAATCCTAGAGAATTTAACAATTAGGGAAATATTTTGTAAATGCCTTCAGATTATAAAATAATGGTTAAAATCACTAATATGTGATGAAAATAATAATGGTTACAAAATAATGCCTTTAAGGCAATATTCTCATTTTTTTTTACATAGAAAAACTTCAATTCAACAACCAATTACATATCTAGAATTTAACATATGATAAAAATAATAAAATGCTTTTGTTATTAAGTGCCAAAACAATAAAATCTCATTTGTAAGTTTGGAAATGGAAATGAGTTTTCCATGTCAATTAGTCCCTCAAAATCAATTAGTCTTGTGTGTTTTGAATAATGCATTCTTTGCAATTTATTAATGGTAAATGTCCAATCTCGATGCCCAGTCACTTTGTTATAGGTATACAATATAAATCAATGAAATAGTAGCTAATAATTTCCAATATTCCTACTTGACAAGGAAAAAGCTCATGTTGTATTTGTAATTTGATGTCAAGTGGATACTTCATATAAAGCTTTTTACAGCCTGGCAAGGTGTAGAAATTTAGCTCAGAATTGTAAGTTTTATATTAGTTTCATATTTTAAAATTAATAATAGCTGCAAAGAGAAGTCTATCATTTGTTTTGGAGAATGGTCCACCTCCGTCTATCTCGCTATCTATTGTTTAGTCAAAGCCTTATATACATTATTATTCTATACTTATTACTTTAATAACTTAATGGACTACTCATAAACTAAATTTTAATCAGCAAGAATACAAGAAACAGGATAATTTATTGTTGTTTCTGCCATTTACACCTATGATATTAGTTTTTAGTTCAAAGGCAGTCCTTGATACTCATTAAAGTTGCCTAACATTGTATGTTTAAAACAGATATGGCTCTCACAAATACATAACAATGATAGGTAGGCTTCACTGTCCTAAAATCTTGATTTCCTCTCACTAGATATCTTATACTTCCCAATCAATCAGTATATATTGAGGGATAAATTTAATTAATCCCTTGCTGCTTAGAAAGCCAAGCAAGCAATAATCATTTACAAATATAAACAACAGTTTACTTCTAGTTGTAGTAAACAATATAGGCATAAAACACAAAGTAAATATTGACCCATTGAAGAACAACATATTGTAGTTTTCATCTTGCACAACTTAATGAGAAACAAAAAACACAATATTTTGTTTATACACTACTATTAACATTGATAATGATGGACAATTTCCAAGTCTAAAAACTAAATTATGCATAATAAAAACATTATAAGATAATTCATCTTTCTAGTGAGCTCATTAATATAATCCTCATGATTTCTAATATCGCCGCCCTATATATGATGGTTCCTTTTCTTGTTCAAACCTCTAGAATGACAAGAGAATATTATTTGCCTCCTTGAAATGTGGCCCCAGTCATGATTTCATGAATCAAATCTTCCATGCAAATAATCCCAAAACTTTCAACTGCCTACAGACGAAGAAAGTGATGCATCAACACAAAGGAATATATTAAAGGAAGATGTAAATCAACATATACTTTAAAGTAAGATAGAAATTAATATATACATTAAATAAAGATGTAAATCAACATATGTTAGTAATCAATCTAAATTCCTCATCTTCACTTGGTCTAGTCAAACAACTTTGCCTATTTGAGTTGTGTGTACGTAAACAAATATGCTATAGACTCACAAACACAACACATATACAGACACACATAGACATAGAGAGAGAGATAAAATGATGTTAAGTATCTAGACTTAAAAACCATGGTGGAATTGATGATGCATTGAAAATGTTGTTTCTCATGTCCTTGCAAATAACTGGAAATCCATTTATTAAAAATGCATTGCATTTCACACAATAGTTCTGACATACAAGAAAAAGAGATGATGAATAATATCCAATATAAGAAACAAATATCAGTAATTCATCCATACAAAAGGATTAATGACATTGATGCTTTCTTTACTAATTTATACCTTGTGAATATTATTGTAATTCATTTCAAGTTCACTTGTCATTTAGCTCTCTAAACTATTTTCATTTGTGATAGCATATACTAAAAAGTTCCTTATAAGAATTTCCAACAAAACCATTGCAAAAGAGCAAGAAAGGCCTTAATCAATGACCATTCATTCTGGTATATACGAATCAAATCGCTTACCTAGTTAGAGTAAAATAAAATATCATCATAGATCAGAAGTGAAATTTTCCTTAAATGGATGTCAAAATTCATATTTTCAAATGATGAATGATAAGATATCTAGCTTTAGGAATGTCAAACCGTATACCATACTAGAAGCAAAATACTTGATGGGAAAGCCACACATCTAAATAGTTAATTTGAAATGCATAACCTTGTGCATGGCATAGGTAATTTAAAATGCACAAGGCTTTGTACTTTAAGTGCACAACCTTGTGCATTTTCCAAATTTCATAAAAAATTTGCAGAGGTAGTTTAAAATGCACAAGGTTGTGCACTTCTTGTGCATTTTTTTTCCAAATTTCACCAAAAATGGCAATGGTAGTGATAAATGCACAAGGTTGTGCACTTTCTTGTGCATTTTTTCCAAATTTGGCAAAAAAAGGGGCAAAGGTAGTTTAAAATGCACAAGTTTGTGCACTTCAAGTGCACAATTTTGTGCATTTGTTCCAAATTTCCCCAAAAAATTATAGTAGTAGTTGAAAATGCACAAGGTTGTGTACTTTAAGTGCACAATCTTGTGCATTTGTTTTCAAATTTGACAAAAATTGGTAGAAACTTTTGAAGGTGCACAGGGTTGTGCATTTTGGATTACGTATGCTTGTACATTTTTAGGAAATTTATAGTTGAACACTACAATGCACTTTTTATCCAAAAATTCAATTATGATCAAAATTGTTTAAATAAAAAAATTAAATAAATAAATTATTGAATTGTAATAAAATTAACAATTTATATATTCGATTATACCCTAAATTACTCCATAAATAAAAATAAATATATATAATCAAATTAAAAGCACGTAATAAAATTAACAATTTATATATCCAATTATACCCTAAATTACTCCATAAATAAAAATAAATATATATAATCAAATTAAAGGCACAAAATTACAAGCATTAAAGCACCAATTAATACAAGTTTAGATTATACTACCTTGCACTCGACATGCTTTGCTTCTCTTTGCTCTTTTAAAAATCACCTTCTTAAATAGGCTACATTTTTTATAATTTTTTAACATTACAAAATATCTTCATAGTTATTTTTAGAAGTTGAAATAATTTTTAATAATTTTGTCCAACCATGTACCCCAATTTTCTCTATAACCTAAATTATGGGAGCAAAAATACCTTTTCAAGGCACTTGATATGACTTCGTTCTATTTAATAGGGGGCTAATGAGACTGCAAATATAATAGATTTAGCAATGATACTATCAAGTCTTGAAATAAAGTTTTGTTTGTCATTGCTTTAGTATAGAGCCTAGTCCCAAATTACAGACTACTAAAACTATAATACAACATTGAAATAAAATGAAAAGATGTAAATCCTATTAGTGTCCATCCATACATAATTAAATGGAAAACTAACATAACAATATTCTTGAATTTGAATGAAATAAAAAAAAAACTCACACATGTATTAAAAAAAATTCCTCATAAAAGATGAGAGAAAAATTGTAATTTTACACTTGAGAATCTTTAACATATTCCTATGCAATAAAAAGCATATTCTACGGATGAGACATAGTGAGTTACCATTTGATTTCTTATAAATCTAAAATTCTTTTAATATCGAGACCACGACAAACAGATTTTACTTTCTTTAGCAAACTAAAAAGGAAAATGAACATCAAATGCCCATTAAGATCAAAATGTACATGAATTTAACTAATACATTTCCACCTAAAAACTTATATGTTAATTCAATATAGTCATAAGACTTCCCTCACATTATTTAATGATTAAGCATGAATGAATACCTTCCATGTAAAATTGTGGCTATCTTAGACAATTTGTTGCAATTTGTTGCCATGTATTCGATGGGCATTCATGAGTGCCAACTCCTCCTCTAATGTCCAAGAATCATTTTTCATATCATGATTCAAATGATTGTGCCACCTACAAATATTTGAAACAATACTTTCCTAAGTATATAAATCAATTATCAATTCATTGCCCTTCTTGATGCTTTAACTTAATGTGAAAAATAAGAAGGACCTATATGTCAACATGTATGCAAAATATGATATATGGGAATATTAAAGTTGTTAAACAAATATATGAGACAAAAGCAAATAACACGGTCATTAACACATGAATATTTAAGTATTAGCCAATGAAAGCATGGTTGATTGCACATTTACATGTATAAGTCAATACCCTATTTTAATTACAAGGCCAGTAAACTTCAACATGGAAGCTAAAATGAATATATCAAAATGGAAGGATGAACTAGTTAAAGAATGAACATATTTGTGGTAAGTTAGAAGAGACACCCATTAAGGTACTGCTATGGAAGGTTCATATTGAAATTGTAAAAAAGTAAATTAAATTAAATTAAAAAAAAAAAAGAAGAAAGCAAGGAGCATATTGAGGATGAAGTGGGGGCAAGTGAAGGATTTTAGTAGCCCATATCTTTCTAAAGATGTAGCCCTAAATTGGAAGAAAAAGATTCATATAGTTGACTCTAACTAGTTTGGGATTAAGGTCTAAATTAGGCAGAATAACAGTTTAATGAAATGTCATGCTATTCTAAATAAGATACAACAAGAAACTTAGAGAAGTGCAACCTTAAAGAAATAATAAACAAACAGACACATATATATAAGCAATCCTTTTACCTATCTTACTGGTGCATGTGTGAATTAAGATAAGTCTAAAAAACACATACCTCCTTTGCGTCTAGCCACCTTTAGCTCACCTTATTCGCTCACTGGTTCTCTTGCAAACCTAGCTTTTCAATTCATCATTTGAAAAAATTGTTTATAAATTCATATGCCTAGCATATTCAATAAAATGCATACTTAAAGCCATCAAATCCAATATAAGGCTCATAAAAATTACTAATTGAGAGCAAACAAAAATAAATATATTTTTTAATCATAGCTTGCTAAAAAGATAAATAGGGAGTTTTAATAGTAACCCATTATGAGTTGGTGAAATTGTTGGACTGGATACTCTTGGTGATGTAAGAATAGGACTGCCACTTTCAAGGCAGCTAGAGTGGAGCTTGAAGTCGCAGTTAGTTGCTTATTTTCAAGGTAGCACTCTTCTATCTTCACCTCATCCATCTCCTTTCTTCTATTAACATCTCTAAAAGCCCAAATTTTCAGCAAATAAACAGTGTTACTTAATCATAAAATAAAACATAAAACACAAACCCAACAAATAAATACTACTACTTAAATCATGAAAACAAATAAAGCAGAAAATTTAAGCCAAGATTGATTTTAACCCACCAAACAAAACCCTAAAAAATCCCAACTTTCAATAATAAAATCAATCCCACTTCACCAAATGTAGATAAGAAGGAAACCCGGATCTTAAAAATCAGTAATTAGAGCAAAAAATATCAATAAAAAGCCAAAAATTGCATCAAATTTTAAGGTTTTTAATAAACAAAAATGAAATACTTTTCCAATTCAAAGGTATTTAAACCTCAAATAAATACAAATTAGATACAAAAACAAATAAAATGAAAGTAACTTTGAAAACCAAAACATACTATATAGTTAAGGGAAAGCAGAAAGGAGCTGACCTCAAGAGTGGATCTCACCGAAGGAGAGATAAAGAAACTAATCCTTTTTTTAAAGGCAAAGAGAAATGAAAATGAAGCATTTTTCTATAAAGAAAACACAAAAACAAAAGTGCTTCTATTTCAAAAAATCCTCGCCTGTTGAAACTCTAAGAGAGAGAGAGAGAGAGAGAGAGATCCAACTAGTAAAATAAAATATACTATATTGATAAAATGCCATCATATAGATTGTAGATGGTATTTCATAATGATTGAGAACTCAAATTTCATTGGACACTAACTCACAATTCTATCGAAAGGAAAGAGAGTGATTTAAGGCTTATTGAGAGAGTAAAAGGTTTAGCGGAAGATAGAAATTTCTCCCTCCTTTTTGTTAGATTTATTTTTTTCCTGAGATATATTTTTAGGAAAAAAATTAAAGAAATTTTTTTACCCACTCAATGGGTAACTGGTCATTTTTTACTTTGGCAAACTCAAGTAAAACTTATTTGAGTTTTTCTCAAGTCATCATAGTACGCACCTCCATAAAGATATGTCCTGAGCGCTATTACACTGATGTGACATTAAGGACCCCTCTAATTAGGGGTGGGCAAAAACTAACCAAGCTATTTTACTAAACCGAACTGAAATTAGGGTATGTTTTGGTGAATTTGATGATTTTGGATCAGCTTGGTTTAAATTTTAAAATTTTTCAGTTTTTTATTTTTGGTTCATTTTTTTATGAGAATTGAACTAAACCGACTGAATAACTGAACTTACAATTTAACCTAATTCTATATGGTACTGTTTAGGCTTAGTATATATTCATCTTTAACCTAACATTTTTAACCTAATCTCTCATTTCTCATCTGCCACTTCTCTCTCTAATTTTCAACTCTCTCTCTCTACTCTCTCGTTTCTTTCTATTTTTAGAGACTTTTCTCACTAAAAACCCCTTATTTTCTATGAGATCTTTCTCTTAAATATTGAAATTCCATCATTTTTCTCTTGAACCTTTATTTTTTCAAAGTGTTTCCTCTATAGAATACTAAAATTTGGATCTTTTTTCTTTTGAAAACCCCTCATTTCCAAAGAGATTTCTCTGTGAAATTCCATCATTTTTCTAGAGAAATTGATCCAAACTTTTCTCTAATATCCTCTCTTATGGTGGAAGCTTTGAAACCCTAACACTGCCTAAAGAAATAGGGGTGGTCATCGGTCAGTTTGGAGAAATCTATTCTCTCCTCCATTTGAAACCTCTCATTTCTGTTCAAATCTCAACTTTTTTCCTTTGAAACATCTGGTTTGTTTTATATGGTGGAAGCTTTGAAACCCTAACACTTTCTAGTGGAAATTTCCCTAAAAATCTTTTATGCTCTTTCTAAATCCCTAATTTTCATGTAAAAATCTTTTACTTTTTTTTACTTAACATTTATAATTTTTATTTTGAAATCTATGGTCTTTACTAATGATATTTTGCTTTTAAAATTTACCCTTCATTTTTAATTTTTTTTTCTAATTTACATAGATTTGACTGACGATCCATTTTTCATTTTCATTGTCTGTGTTATTTATTTTGGTTACTCATACTAATAAATTAATAATTTCTTTGTTTTGTAGATGAGTATTGATCAAACATAGGGGACTGGATCAAATGTATCCAGTCCACCTGAAGGTGGAAACACTCAAGCTCAGCAATAGATTGAGCCAATGCAAGTGGAAGCTAGTATTCCAATTTTGCCTTTAAAAAAAAAGAAAGCAAATTGATTCAAGGTCTCCTATGAGGGACTATTTCAATAAGTCATTCAATTCTGATGGTAAATTTGTGTTTGCTAAATGTAATTATTGTCCCAAAGTATATGCTTTTAACACAAAAACAAATGGGACTTCCACTTTGAGAAATCATATGTTAAAATGTTTGAAAAACCCTACTTCTGTCCTTGTTAGACAATCTTTATTAACCCTTCAAACTATTGCTGGTGATAATGAAACTGTGAATTTGATTGAGGGGGAACAATGGGTAATAGGAAATCTAGGAACTTGGAAATTTGGTCAAGACACTATTTGGCAAGTCGTAGAATACATTATTATAGTGGATGAGTTGCCTTTTAGGTTTTTAGAAGGGTTAAGTTTCAAAAAACTCATATAGACAGCATGTCCTAGGTTTAAAATTCCATCTAGAAGGATTGTCACTAGGGACTACTATGACATGTATCTCTCTGGAAGGTCTAAATTAAAGTCATTCATTAAGAATCATTGTCAAAGAGTAAGTCTAACAATAGACATTTGGACTAGCATTCAGAAAATAAATTACATATGTATCACTGCACATTTTATTGATGATGAATGGAAGCTCCATAAAAAGATACTATCATTCATTCCTATGTTTAGTCATAAGGGTGAGTATATTAGTAAGGCTGTTGAGACTTGTTTGTTGGATTGGGGCTTGAACAATATTTTCACAATTACTGTTAATAATGCATCATCAAATGATACTGCCATTGCATTTCTTACAAAGATACTGATGAATTAGGGTGGAAGCATTTAAAATTGTAAATACTTGCATATGAGATGCATTGCTCATGTACTTAATTTAGTTGTCTAAGATGGGTTAAAAGACGCTGACCCTTCTATTAAGAAAGTAAGAGATGCAGTTAGGCATGTTAGCAATTCACCTGCTAAGCTTAGGAAGTTTAGGGAAATCTGTGATTTCCTTTCTATTGAATGCAAAAGCTCTTTGCTCTTAGATGTTCTTACTAGGTGGAACTCAACTTATTTGATGCTTAAAGTGGCCACTGAATATGATAAAGTGTTTGATAGGTTTTAGATACAAGAGTCTAGTTTTATTGCTAATTTGGATCAAAATGGTGTTCCTATTTTTAGATTTTGCAAGTTGTAAAAAGCTTGTTGACTGTTTGAAGGTTTTTTATGATCTTACTTTGAAAGTTTCTAGTTCATTATATGTCACCTTAAACTCTTTTTTTCTCAAACATTTTTGAATTGTATTTCATATTGAAATCAATGTGTGAATCACCTAATATTGAACTTGCCATCTTATGAAGAAACATAAAATCAAAATATAACAAGTTTTAGGGAGGATCTTAATAAGATGAATAAAGTTATTTTCTTTGCTAGTGTCTTGGATCCTAGGGAGAAATTAGAGTTTGTTCAGTATTTTATGGGTCAAATGTATGGGATTGACTAAGGTGGAAGCTTGTTTAACAATATTAAAGATGAATTGATAATGTTGTATACTGAGTATGAAAAAATTTATGCTTCAAATTTATGCTACAAAGCACAATTACTGCACAATCCTCCTCTTTTGATTCCTCTGCCTAAACCTCTATGTCTATTCTTAAATCCAAATTTAAGCAACATAAACTTGAAAAAGGTTTGGGTGGAAGCAAAAAAACTAAGTTAGATATTTATTTGAGTGAATCAATTATGGAAGGTGGGAAATTGGATGTTCTTAAATGGCGGAAGTTAAAATTCTGAGAGGCTTCCCATACTATCCAAATTAGCTAGGGATATCTTGGTTGTCCCTATATCCACTGTGGCTTCTGAAAGTGCATTTAGCACTAGGGGTAGGGTACTTGATACATTTAGGAGTTCACTAACTCCAAAGATTATGGAGGCTTTGATTTGTGCACAAGATTAGATAAGGCCATCCAACCAACCTTTAATTATTGAGGAAACAATTAATGAACTTGAGACCATTGAAAAAGGTGGCAGCCTCTATCTTTGTTTGTTGTTTTTTAATCTCTGCACTTTTGCTAGACATTTTATTAATTAATGTGGAATGTTTTATGCAGAATTATTAAATGTAGGTTTAGGTCATTCTGTAATTGAAAGCAACTAATTTTTTCTGGTTAATTATGGTCTCTTGTGTTTATTTCATTCTGTGGAAGTTTCTTATTATAGTTTACTGATATTCTTCTATCCTTGATAATGCAGATACCAACTATTATTATTTTGGCATATATACCCCTTTTTTCTATGCAGATTGCTATTTATTCTCTGGACAGTTGCTTGCTACTGGTTTTTTTGGGCAATTTTTGTAAATTTCTTTAACCCTTTGTGTGTTGATTGCTATTTATTTATTTGGATTATACTATTTTATCTATGTTGATTGCTTGCTTGATACTACTAAGTGAAATTGGAGGCATAGGCTATTCCTTTTGTAACCTTTCACTTATGGATTGGTAAGTTTTGATTGTAATTGTCTAATGGTCTTGACCCCTTTAACTTCTGGTAAGTCATGCCTTAATTGTGATTCTTTTTGATGTTTATAGGCAATGATGTGGGTATAAACTACTTTGAAATGTAGGTTTGAAATATGTGATGTACTAACTTATGGCGGCAATCCTTATTTTTGTGATATGTAGCATAGTTAGCATTACTTATTTCATCCCATATGATATGTTATTATCCCTAAGCCTTTTTTGTGAATTTTTATTTAATTTGGGCAAAGATGAAGCTTCAACCTCTATTGAAGTGAATGAATACCTGTGTTGAGTTAAATATTGATATGGAAAAATATGTTAAATGGTTTGTGGTTTAACAATGCAGCCAAATTAACTTGACCGTATTCTGTATGAATTTGAAAAGTATGATCTGAGCCCACAATGAATTTCCCTATATGTATTAATGTATGCTATAAATTTTTTGAAGTATAAACTAATTAATTCATTTCATTTTATAGGACCTGATTTTTGACAAAGTTTATACTTAGATTTCAATTTTTGTAAAGGAGGTGGGGCTTTAAGTTTATTCAATTGTTAATTATGTACTTAAAGCTCTATTATTATTATTTATATTTTCTTATTTATTTGCAAATTGTAATTAAACTAATGTATTCACTATGTTTAGTTTATCATCTTAGTAAGTTTTAATTTTAGTTTAATTTTTATTGAATGTATTCAAAAATTAGATATAATTGTTAAAAAGTCCATTAAAATGTACGGCCCAAAGGCCAAAGCCAAACCAAAATCACTAAACTGAACCCAAACTGAACCGATGGTTTAAAATGGTTAAAAAAATTGATTTTCTATGAATTTTGGATCGGTTCGGTCTTCAAAAATTATGAAGATCAGTTAGTCGATTTTGGCTCTTCTCAAACAAAATCGATCCAAGTCGACCGATTTCCACCCCTACCTCTAATACACTACGTTGTCTTTCAGGCCCACCAATAAAGCTTATAAGACTCTCTTACTCAAGATAGAAGGTAAGTCTATATAGTGCATTTAGGCATCTGAGGATCATTAGCTTGGCCTTTTAATACCTCTTTCTTTCTTTACAAGAATTTCACTATTTTGATATATAGTTAAATAGTGATGGAGTTATGAGAGATAGTGACAAAAATTAATATATAAATAAAAAATTATGGAAAAAATAATAATAAGGGTTTAATGATGGATTTGCAAATAATAATAATATTGTAACAAAAAATTATGAATAGAGGAATAAACTTACTCCCACTAAAAATTATAGCTCTATGCACCAAAAAAGGGGAATAAACTTACTCCCACCAACACAATCCAAACCAAATCAATTCAATTAATCTCTCAACCCCTCCACTTAAATATGGAATAAATTACGTGGGTTTGGATCCCATTCAATGGGGTACATAAGTACACTTGGAATCTAAATCTAAGTCTTAAATCCAAACCCCGGCTAATCCCCTTCCCCTTTACTTACAATTTAAATATCTATCATTATAAAAATCTAGTCATTTATCGACGGAAAATTTCGTCAATAACCATAAGAAATCTGTCAGTATTTGTATTTACTGACGGATTGGGAACAGAAAAAATTTGTCAATAAAATAATGGTTAGCAACACATCAACGACGGATAAAGTAATTCATCAATAAATTTATTGACGGAATCCGGTTAGTATTTCTTTATAAAATGGTTAGTAATTTCATTTAAAAAAGGTCTTAAATAATCATAGTTTATCACTAATCCGTCAATAAATAAAACTATTCATTAATAATCAGTCAGTAGTCTGTCAATAAAATATAATTAAATAATTTAATTGGTTAGTAATTCGTCAGTAAATTATGGTAAAAAATAATATTTTAACAAAACGGTCAGAAATCCATTAGTAAAATATTGAAAATATTTTTTTAATATTTATATTTGGTTAGTGATCCATAAGTAAATTGGACAATATATTTTTTTAAAATATATAAAATATTTAATAAATTAATTTTATAAAATATATATTAATTAAAAAATTATAAATAAATATATAATATGAATATCAAAATTAAGTATTATATAATGTAATATTATTTACAAAAAATATAATATACTGTACACCTTATAAATATTACAAATAACTAAACTAAAAAAAAAAACTAATTGTGCTCTTGAGCATCATCATCCTTCTCATTGTGGCCCTCCTGATGATGCTAGCCATGCTCTAGATCTCTATATATGCATCAACAGCAGCAATAGCAACATCTCCAACTAAAATATATGAGAAGTAGTAGAAGCCAGTGGTGAAACAAGTGGAGGAGCAACATCACCAGCAAAGTATTTTGAGAAGAACTGTTACATTTGCAGCTTGACCTGCTAGCAGACCTACATTTAGACTATCTGCTGCATCTCCTCCCACATTTGAGCTACTCACTTATCGATCTCCTACTATATATGCTCAGCTATAAACGATGGTGGTAGTGGTGGAGTTGAGGAATAACTATCTTCAGGATGTCCAAATGAGTGAGCCATTGAACCCATCTCATAGACTCATCCTTCTCCCAGCCCCTAACAGCTCTAAAGTATAACTCAAACTCATCAACCTGACTTGGCTTAGTTGATCTAAGGGCCGGCTGTGACATCTTCTCACGAAGGTTTCGAAGATCCTCCTGTTTTTTATATAATAATAGTTAGCATTTAAATTTTTTAATTTACTTTAATAGAAAAATTGGTAATTAAAACTTACACGAATCCGTTGGGACTGCTAGTAGACAAAGGTCTATTGGTTTTTCTTCCTTGTGTGGTTGCACACGAAGATCTCCTCAATAGTAGGGTCCTTAACCAAGATCATCTCTCTGTTAAAAATTAAAAGTATGAAACTAAAATTAGTAAATAAAAAAATTAGGAAATTAATAACTTAAAAAAATAAATGAATTTTTTAAGTATGTACCAAAATTAGATTATGACTTAATTACTTATTATAATAAAAATCAACATCTTACCAATTTTCTGGCATACTCCGCCGCAGAGACAGACCGTCTAGTATGCTTAGATAGTCCACTTGCTGGACCACCTTTATCTAACTTTTAGTTCAAGGATAGCTTCTGGGATAACTGCTTATGCTCGAGAGAATCCCAGTGTTTCTTCCAAGCATCTAAGGTCTCCTCAGAGATCCACGTCTATTTCTTCCCCTTCCTCTTGACATAGTAAAGGAAGTTCTTGTACTAAATTGCAGCCTTCTTAAAAAAGATTGTCTTCACCATCTCTAATATAGCCAGGTTCCAGTAGTACTACTTCTAAAAAAAAAAAAACAAAAAATACAATTTAGTATATAAATAATAATTAATAGATAAAATCCAAAATTAATTTATTAATAGTATGTATCTATTTAATACATAATATTAATAAATTATGATATTTTATTATATATTATTATAGTTTATTATATATTATTATATTTGATTATATTTATTATACTTATTATCTTATTATATAGTATTATATAACACACACACACACACACACACACACACACACACACACACACACATATATATATATATATATATATAATTTTGAATTCTATATAATAAGTTATTCATTACCTAAAACTCCTTCCAATAGAACTCTTTCGTCTCTTAAGGCACTGATTTCCATTGTGTGCCTTCAAGTCTCAGTTGTTTCTTAAATATCTTGTAAATTGTCCGCACTAACTCTAGTAGATACATCTTGCAATTAAATCAATTAAATATTAGTTAAACGAAAAGCAAGAGATTATAAATTAAGAATTACCTTAAGAAATATAATACTTACACATCTCTAACCAGCGTGAGATGCTGTCTACACCTGGATCCAGTGGTAGGAATGTTGGGGTTGTGGATGGACCTGCGGCAGTGGCAAGAGCAGTGGCAGAGGCAAGAGCGGCTGTAAAGATACTAGTGGTAGATGTAGAAAATGAAGGATGGGTAGATGGAATAATGGGCAAAGGAACAGTAGATGGAGGGGTAACTGAAGTAGGTACAATGGATGGAGGGGTAACGGAAGAAGGAATAGTAGATGGAGGGGTAACTGAAGAAGGTATAGTGGATAAAAGGGTAACGAAAGAAGGAACAGTAAATGGAAGGAATAGTAGATGGAAGGGAAGCGGAAGAAAAAACAGTGGATGGAGGGGTAATAGAAGAAGGCATACTGGATGGACGAGAAATGGAAGAAGGAATAGTGGAAGGTGATGAAAGTATAGGACCGATGGATGAAGTAATAGACATAGGAGGAGGAAAGAATAAAGAGATCTGTGTGGTGATGGTCAAAAGGGTGAATGTGGGAGGTATAGAAGGAGAGATAGATAGTAAAGAAGAAAAGGTAGTGGAAAGTGATGCATTGGTGGTAGGAAGATCACTAGTGGTAGCAAGCCTTCCTTGCAAGCAACGTCATTTCTGAGACATCATTGTACTGCTACTAGGAGTATCTCTAAGAGTCGATACATGTCTTAGAGTTGACATCTATATAATTTGTTAATTTTAATAAATTCATTCATTATTTAATGGTACATAAAAAAGTAAAAAAACAAAAACAAAATATGGCAAATTGATATGGTGTAATTGCAGAATAATAATGTAAATATATAAAAAAATTACAACATAAGTTAGAAATGACTTCATTGAGATATAACACAATATTGTAAATATAAAAATAATATTTACTTACACAATTTAGGAAAAATCCATACATAATCATTGAAATATAAATACATTTATTCATAATTTATTTCTTTGAGCTCATTTTCTTCTATGTTTTCCTCAGATGTCTCAACATCTTAATCAAATTCGGGTTAATCTTTTGTATCATTATTATCTTCATCATCCATTTCAACCAATGGCTTGTTAGGATCATTTAAAGTTGCAGGAGGCTTGTCATTGTTAACTTCAAGCATCAGCTCATCAACTTTGTCATCCTGAAATGGTTCTTCGAATGTTGTACTTATTACACTACCATCTTTAATCTCTACGACTGATCTAGCTTTAATCTTGCATATCACCCTCCAATCTGCTTTATCTTGTCATAGACTCGGATAGGAAACATAATACACTTGACAAGCTTGCATTGCCAGTATAAACAACTCGTATTTATTGAATCGTCGCTTATAGTTGACTTCAACTAGATTATATTGCTCATGAACTTTCATTCCACATTTGGCATTAGATTAAAACATTCGCACTTAAACAAAACAATCCTTTTAATTGGAAATGTAGGGTATTCCAATTGCATTACATCCATTAATCGACCGTAATAGTCAAATGCATTCTCACAGTAATTGGAACCCTTTATACATACATCATTATTTATTGATGACCTAACCAAACTTCACTTTTCAGTATGGAACTTATAACCATTCAAGAAGTAAATAGGATAAGTCGTAACATACCATAATGGACCCTTAGACAAATTGAGAATGAATTGATTTGTAATTCTATTCGTAGGATTAGTGGCCTATGACAAAAATAAACATATAAATATGATGGTATAGGATACAAATATAAGATTAATTTTTAATACAAATCTAAGATTAATTTTTAAGTAACAGCACTACATTAACTTACATATGAATGAAACCATTGTGCAAATTCCATCTCTAATTTTTTATCTATATCAATTGTTGCTATATTCAGCATAGTTTGCTTCAACATATCAATGTATAAGCTTCATTCATAAGGAAAATAGTAAGTAAAATGGAAAGGAAACTTTGTAGAATACACTTTTTATGAGTTATTTTAATTACGTTGTAACTTACTCGACATATTTTGCAACTTTGAAGTAATTCAAAAGAATGTAAGACTGAGCCACCTTATATTCTTTTTCAATCATCAATCTCCTTGGATAAGTGAATATTGATAAAATACTAGGAATATTTGCTCCTTTCGGCATTCCATCATCACCATTTTGAGCTACTCTCCTATGCCTTTTATAGACATGGGGTTTAAAATAATAAGAGTAGAATGATGAGGCTTCCGCAACTAAGTATGCATTACAGATGAAGCCTTCAACCATTGCTTTATTTTTGACATTATGTTTCAAATGTCCATAAAATCTACAGCAGATAAATATCATAGATTATGACATTTAAGGATAAATTAATGGATGTGATTGTAAATATTAAAATAGTAAATATTTTACCCCTCAAATGGATACATCCATTAGTATTGAATGGGACCCATTATACAAGTTTCGTATGCAAGATGTACTGGTAGATGCTCCATAGAGTCAAAGAAACTTAGAGGAAGAATGTGTTCCAGTTTACACAAGATGAGTGGAAGGGGTATTTTCAAGTCTCACCATGTCCTTTTCCCTAAAAAGTGTTAAAGTGAGTTCTTTGAAAAATAAACTCAACTCCGTCAATGGTTCCCAAACATCCCTTGGCAAAATTTCATGGAAAGTAATAGGAAGCAAGTGTTGTATAAAAATATGATAGTCATGGCTCTTTATCCCAAACAACCTTAGTTTCTGCAAATCAACGCATCGACCCATATTAGATACATACCCATTAGGAAATTGTAGATCTTTTAGCCATTCACATAAGACTTGTTTGCCCCATTTATCAAACACATATCTTGCCTTTAGATATTTTCCAGACACTTCATCCATCTCTAACTCCTTACGGAGGTAAAACTATTTGAAGTCCTATCTGGATTTAGCATTATTTTTGGTTTTCCCTGGGATGTCCATTACTATGTTGAAGATATCCCATCTAGACAACATACTATATATAGGGAAATCACTCACAGTCCACATCAGAGTAGCTTGCATATGAAAATTCAGCTTCATAGACACATCATATGTTTTGATGCCTATATCCCACAACCATAACAATTTTGCAATGAGAGGCTATAAAAATACATCTAATTTTTATTTTGGATTATTTGGTCTAGGGACTATTATAGATAAGAACATGTACTCCTTCTTCATACATATCCCTGGAGGCAGATTATATGGCGTCACTATAATTGGCCATGATGAGTATTACCATCTAGATTGTCCAAAAGGTTGGAAGCCATCAGTGTATAGGCCCAAACAAACATTGCAAATTTCAAAAGCAAAATCTAGATTCACCAGATTAAAATGCTTTCATGCTATAGAATCTAAATAGTGTCGCATCGCCCCATTTTCCTCTGCATGTTCCGCATGCCATCTCATATGCTTTGCAATTACCTCAGAGGCATACAATCTCTGTAACCTCGGAGTCAGAGGAAAGTAAAATATGATCTTATATGGAATTTTTTTTCAATAGACATGCACCCCGACTTGGACAATCACAAAACTTACATGTAATTAGATTATTGTCTTCACCCCAGTCATACATGCAATTGTTCTTATAATAATGAATTTTCTCAACTAGAAAGCCAAACCCTGCATTAATTCTTAGTGCTGTAGAAAGTATCCACCATTATGTTCTGTACAAGCAACGACTCATTGTACCATTGTAATATCTCATCATAACACCTTTCATATAGATGGTGTTCTGATTTGATATTCAAAAGTTGTGCCACTGTAGATAACTTAGACTATTTCTTGCATCCAGGCTATAATTCTTCATTAACTGCCTCTAACATATCATACAGTTTATGAGCGGTCAAATTTAGAGCTTCCTCCAGTTCATCCCAATCAAAATTCGGCCTAGCAGCATCCATTAACATATTATGATATGTAGTTGGTAGGCAACCGTTTGTATCTTCACTGCCTACTTTTGCTGTGATTAAAGATTTAGACCCACTGACTTCGTTGTACAAATACCATTCATAATACCCCGATACAAAATCCTTCTTTAAAATATGCAACTTGACAGTATCTGGTTCAAGAAAATTTTGATTCTAACATTTCTTATTGTTAGTAGGATATCAAACATTGGTCCCACTTATGCACTATGGCTGAGTATCGCGAATGCATGAATTGGTCTAAACCCTCCAAGAATTGCAAATTCAAACACCATTTGTAAGTCTAGAGTACATCCAATTCCTATCGGTCCTCATAATTATTCCCTGTAAATTGCATAGTATTAATTTATTTTTTAAATCATACAAATAAAATTAAATTTAAACTTATATGTTTGGTTTTAATTTTAATTAAGTTTGCAATATCTAATTCTACATCCTTATATCTCTCTCCCTATAAGGTAGGAACCTAACCCATTTAGAAACTTATTGCTACATAACTGTTACTGTTACATTTTACATTCATACATCTATTGAAATTTTGACAGATCTCTCTACAGTTCTTCTAGTGCACCACATTGAAAAATCCCAGATAATCAGAATATTATTTCAATGTGCACTAAGAGAACATGATGGAAGGCAGTACCAAAATTTCAAACATTTGTATGAAATAAGAATATACACAAACAGTTACACAGACAATAAGATCTCTAAACTGCCCACTTTAGACAATCCGATATCCTCTCACCATCTGATGAGCAAGACATCAAATAAGATCTACGACTAATCTTAAATATGTTAATCATTTTAATTAACAATATTTTTGGACATTTGATTGTCAAAGTCTAAAAATAAAGTTAAAATCATTTAAATGTTTTCATTAACAAAATGGTATAAATTTTTTTCCAAATAATATTTGCAAGATCACAACATCAGAACATATAATCAAAATTAATAAAATAAATTCACGAGATAAATGCAAATTTTTTTGAATACGGTACAAATTCCTAAATACATTATACTTTTTTCCATTTTTAACTGTATTGTAATTTTATATATATATATATATATATATATATATATATATATATATATATATATATATATATATATATATATATATATTGGGATGTTATATATATATATATATATATAATTGTCACATCCCAACTTTGGAGACATGATGGTCCTAGAACATGGGGAGACATAAGGTCACCCACGTCCGTAGAACCCACTTATACTTATATAAATACTGCCTAGGATCGTACCAAAAACCTCTTACATTAACTTAAATAAACCCTTTTTTTTTTTTTTTGAAAACCTTAAGTTGTGGAAGCATAATTAAAATATGCTTTAAACATAATCCATAAAGAAATAATATTTAGAATCCAATTAAAACCTTGAAGGATAACATTACAAAATAAACATCCAAAAATAAATATTCCCAGAGCGTCTAAGGATAACTCTTCATAACATATTAAACTAATTTTCTTGGATAAGGAATTCCCTAAGCGAAGTAGAATGCTTGAACCATTACCTTGCCTTCTCATAATGCTCACCTGGAACCACACAAGGAAAAAGGGTGAGATAGATTATCTCAATGAGTAAACAATAGTGATTGTACAACAACACATATCCCTTAGAAAGGGCTTATAGCTCATAACTTATAGCTCATGATTCATAGTTTGCAATTTAGAAAGGTTCGCAGAAATCACACTTATAACACATAGAGTGAAGGCTACTGCCATATTGTGTTGTTGTACAATCCCTATTATTTACTCATTGAGATCATCTATCTCACCCTTTTTCCTTGTGTGGTTCCAGGTGAGCATTATGAGGAGGCAAGGTGATGGCTCAAGCATCCTAATTTGCTTGGGGAATTCCTTATCCAAGAAAATTAGTTTAATATGTTATGAAGAGTTATCCTTAGATGCTGCGAGAATATTTGTTTTTGGATGTTTATTTTGAAATGTTATCCTTCAAGGTTTTTATTGGATTCTAAATATTATTTCCTTATGAATTATGTTTAAAGTATATTTTAATTATGCTTCCGCAACTTAAGGTTTTCAAAAAAAAAAAAAAGGTTTATTTAAGTTAATGTAAGAGGTTTTTGGTACGATTCTAGGCAGTATTTGTATAAGTGGGTTCTATAGACGTGGGTGACCTTATATCTCCCCATGTTCTAGGATTGTCATGTCGCTAAAGTTGGGATGTGACAAAGGTGGTATAGAGCCAGGTTAGGAGTGTTTTAGTGTAGTGGGCTTTTAGGTATTTGGGCTTTTTACTTAATTTAGGGCTAATTATAGGTAATTAAAATAAAATATTTTTCTTATTATTTCATGTAAAATTCCCCCAAAATATTTATTTAAAAATTATTTTAAAATACTCATACAATTATTTTTATACTTAAAATCGTCTTTTTGCATGAAAATTCATTTTACGAAAAATATATTATTTCATGCTAATACATTTTATTCAAATCATTTATTTCACAATAATAATTCATATTAGGCATATTAAAATTAATTTAATATGCCCCAAACTCAAAAATCACGTCACACATGAATTTCCATAAAACCACATATTTTGTCGTAACAACTCTAAATTCAAGCAATTTGTCACGAAAACTCATAGGGTAGATGTGGGTTGTTATAATAATTACTTAATAATAAGGATATTAATATTGTATTAGTCATTTTTTATATCATTTACGTAAAATTTTGACTAAAATTCTGCTTAATCATTTTAATTTTGATTTTGATTTATAATTTTATATTTTCATATAACTTTACATTTTCTATATTTATTGCTCTTTCAATTCTTAATTTTTATTAATGTTGTGTTTTTAATTATTTTTGGCATTATTATATCCTATTTCGTATTTTTTTGAATATTCAAATTTTAATTATTTGTTAGCATTAATTGAGCCGTTATGTATTATTATATTTTTTAGGCTATTTTTCTCCTAAGAGGATATTTGTCATTTTTTTTTTGAAATCTTATTAAATGTATTTAAATTTCATTTCCAATGGCATATTTATGATGTATTATTTTCTTTATATTTTTCGTTGAAATATTTTCACTCCTAACTAAAAAAATTCTTATTTTTTTGAATTTTATGAAATGCATTTATATTTCAATTTTTGGTAGCTATTCGCCTCAAAATATAATATTTAAAGCAAGTATATGGGGCAATTGTAGTATTTCGGAAGCACCCAAGGTTGTATCTCTGAAGGAATTTCAAATGGAAATCACTTGTTTCTTTTTGAAGCAAATTAAATGTAAAAAGGTTTGTTTGATTTGAATTTGAAATTGTTGACCTAAGTTATTTCAAAACTTAATCAATCTCTATTTTGATCTTGTCAATCAAATTGAAAGTTATAAAATGTGTGTTTAAGTGTCTATTTTGCATATTAGAACTTGTTTGATAAATTGGATTTCAAAGGAACTCAAAATCTTCCAAAGTGTATAAGTTGGCTTCTGAGTCATGCCCAAGACAGAATAGTCGCGACCCTGACAACTAAATCGTCATCACGACCATGATTTTGCGACCAAGACAATTAGAAGGAAAATTGTTCAATTTTTAGCTTTGAGACATAGAGCGAATCGCAACCTCAATCGCGATCCCAACCAAGGGTGCAATCCTTGATTCACAACCGTGAATTGGAAGTCGCAACTGTGAATTTCATATAGAAATCTAAGCTTGCAACAGATAGATAAAGAACCAACGAGAAGATGCCATATGTGATTTAGCCATTATGGATTATGAAGATCTCAACCATGAAATATTCGTCTTGACCGCAAAATGGAGTCGCGACCATGAAAAAGGCTTAGCGATCGCGATCCAGCTCTGACAGAGCATTTAATGCAAGATTTTATGGTTTTTTTGAGGATCCTTTTTGGCATTTCTTTGTAATGAGAATTTGGAGGGAAGAAGATAATCATCCAATAACTTTCATTTAAGCCAAACTCTTGCAATTTTATTTCTCAAAGCCTTTACCTCTTAATTGTTATCATTTGGTTGTTGTAAGAGCATTGATAGCTCAAAGGGTTGAGTGTTAGCCTTCAAAACACATATTCTTGGGTTGAGAGTGAGCCATTAGAAAACTCTTGTTAGGTTTGAGTGTGAGCCTAAGAGAAACACTTGTAAGGATTGTGTGTGAGCCATTGAAAACACATTATAAGTTTGGAGTGAGCTTGAAACTCCTTGTAAGTATCATCTAGTAGTAGAATACCCAATTGAGATTGAAGAATGGACATAAGGTTCGTTAATACCCAAACCATAATAAAAATTGATTGTGTTCATTCTCTTTCCCTATCTCTTTTTATCTAATTTTTAATTTCCCACTAATCCAATCGCTCTTCTTGGTGCATAAGGGCAAACAAGTGGTATCAGAGCTTTGGTCTCACTTTTCTAGCTTAATTGTGTGAGAAAGGTCAAAATGGCCAATGAAAGGATGCATTACCTCAAGCCACACTTCGATAGTACTGATTATGCACAATGGAAATATATAATGGAGGTATATCTTGATAGTGATGTCATTGATGTATGGGATTGTATAATCAAAGAATGGAAACCTCCGTCAAAAAAAGTTAAGGATGTTAAAGAATTAGTTCCTAGAGAAGAATGGGTGAATGCACAAAAAAAAGCTAATGGGAAAAATAAAAGAGCCATGGCAATTCTTCTTAGTTCACTTTCAAGAGAAGAATGTGGTAGAGTTCAACATTGTTTAAGTGCGTTTAGCATTTGGAAATCTTTAGAAAACTACCATGAAGGAACTAAGTAAGTCAAGGAGAAAAAGATTCAATTGTACACAATTGAATATAAGCTCTTCAAGATGAAACCCAATGAAAGCATCATTGACATGATAAATAGGCTTCTAGCCCTTGTCACCAACATGAAGAAATTGGGCAAAGTATACACCTCTAACGATATAAACTACAAGATTCTCAAAACACTCTCAAAGAAAGATTATAGAGCTAGAATTACTAGCATAGAAGAAGCTAATGAGGATCTTGGAAAGGTTCTTACTGATGTCCTCGTTAGAAAACTCCTTAGCGAAGAAATTCTCTATTGGTAAAGAAGGAAGAGAATCAAGAGAAGGAGAAAAAGAAATCCTTCGCTCTCAAATCCTCCCTCAAAAGCAAAAAGGAATGTGAGAACTCAAGTGAATCGGAGGAAAGTGAAGATAATGATGATGAAGAACTTGCTATGCTCTTAAAAAAGGGTCAAAGACATCATCAAGAGAAGAAAAAAAGAAAAGAGGCCCCTTAGGAGATCACCATCAAATTACAACTCAAACTCAAGCAAAAAAAAGAAGAATGACATTACTTGCTATGAATGTGGCAAGCAAGGTCATATAAAAATAGAATGTCCCAGCATTAAGAAGAAAAAGAAATGGGACAAGGAGAAGAAGAAGAAGGGTTTCAAAACAACATAGGATGATGACTCCACAAGTGATGAAGAGGAAGAGGATGTTGCAAACTTATGTTTCATGGCCTTAGAGGACTCATCAAATGATGTAAGCTCTAACTCTCAATCTTGTGATGATGTTGATGATGATATGCATGATGAGGATGAGCTAATTAAAGCTATGAATTTAAAATGCAAAAAGTATAAATCAAAAATGAAATTTTTTAAGGAAAATCATTCTAAGTTGGAGGAGAATTTTAAAGAATTAGAAGAACATGTTTTAAGCTTGAAAACCTCCAATGTTAGGTTAAAAAGCTCATTGGAGGAAATCACTTCTAAAACCTCCTCTTTTAATTCTTTATATAAAGAAAATTGAGGTCGAAGAATTAAGAAACTCAATCTCAAAAATTCACAAAGGGAAAAAAGCCTTGGATACTCTTATTGTATCATAAAGGCCACCCCTTGTGAGATATGGTATTGGCTTTGATAGCTCATCTCCATCCATATCATCTCCCACTATGTTCATAAAGGCTACAACTCCTCAAACCTATAGCATTGAGGCAATTCATAAGAAAATGAAAACACACACTAAACCTCTAAGTCCCAAAAGGACTCAAAAGGTTACATTAGACTTAAGAGCTAAGCCTCAAAGAGTTAACCATGCATTCATGTATCAAAAAAGGCATGCTCAAAGACATCCACAATCACAACATAATACTTGTCCTTGTATGCATTCATGTCATAATGTTGTGAAAAGACCAAAATTTTTTGACAAAATGGCTAAGAAAACCTTCAAGTCAAAACTCAAATGCCATTATTGTATGAAAGATGGCCATATAAATGTATTTTGTTATATAAGGAAGGCTTAACTCAAGCTTGAGGACCCTTCCAAGGCTAACCCCTAAGGACCCAAGTATATTTGGGTACCTAAGACAAGATGATTAATCTTTTTTGTAGGTGTGTCTCAAATCCACTACCAAGGAGAACAAATGGCATGTAGATAGTGGATGTTTAAGACACATGATCGGAAATGCAAGTCTTCACAAATTTGAAAGAAAAAAAAGGTGGAAACATCACATTTGGTAACAATGCCAAAGGTAAGATAGTTGGAATTGGTACCATTGGTAAGGAAAATCTTTCTCTTATTGAAAATGTTCTTTTGGTTGATGGCTTAAAATTTAACTTGCTTAGTGTAAGTCAATTATGTGACAAGGGTAATAAAGTCACCTTTGACTCTAAAGCATGCATTATCACCACTTTAGTTAATGACAATGTAGTGTTTAAGGGCAAAAGGGAGGGCAATACCTATTTGATTTACTTAGATGATTTGGCTAACCAAGATGTCAAGTATTTCATGTCTATTAGCAATGAATCTTGGCTTTGGCATAGAAGGCTTGGACATGCAAGCATGGAGCTTCTTCGTAGTCTTTGCAAGGATAAACTTGTTGAAGGACTTCCAAAGATCAAATTCTCAAAGGATAAGACATATGGACCTTGTCGAATGGGAAAGCAACACAAATCATCCTACAAATCAAAAAATATTATAAGTACTTCTAGACCCTTCAACTTATTCATATGGATTTGTTTGGACCTAGTAGAGTTACTAGTTTAGGTGGAAAAATGTATGCCTATGTGCTTGTTGATGACTACTCTAGATTTACTTAGGTTAGTTTCTTGACTCATAAAGTGATGCTTTTGATGCATTTAAAAGTTTTGCAAAAAGAGTTCAAAATGAGAAAGGCTACTTCATTTCCAAAATTAGAAGTGATCATGGAAAAGAATTTAAAAATGAATTTTTTGAAAATTTTTGCATTGAACATGGAATTTCACATAATTTTTCCTCTCCTAGAACATCTCAACAAAATGGTGTTGTAGAAAGAAAAAATAAAACCTTGATTGAAATGGCTAGAACCATGCTTAATGAATATAGTTTACCAACTTATTTTTGGGCAGAAGCCGCTAACACTTCATGTTACATTTCAAATAAAGTTTTTAAAAGACCCATTTTGAATAAAACATCTTATGAGTTATAGAATGGAAGAAAATCCAAGATTTCATATCTAAGAGTTTTTGGTTGTAAGTGCTACATATTAAATACCAAGGATAACCTTGGAAAATTTGCTTCTAAAATCGATGAAGGCATTTTCCTAGGATATTCCACCACTAGTAATGCTTATAGAGTCTTTAACAAAAAGACTATGGTAGTTAAAGAGTCTATGAATGTTGTATTTGATGAATCTAGTAAACTTGATCTTGGGAAAGGTAGTGTTCTTGATAATATTGTAGGTGAATTTGAAAAGCTTGGATTGGATCAAGATGAGACTCCAAAGGAAGTTGAAGACCAAGTGGAAAACCAATAAGATCATGAGGATCAATCAAATCCATAAGAGGAAGATGTTCAAAAACTTCCTAAGGAGTGGAGATACCCCAAGAATCATCCCACGAAGCAAATCATATTGATCCATCTAATGGTGTAAGTACTAGATCTCATTATAAAGCCTTAGATAATAATTTTGCTTTTGTTTTTTCAAATTATGCCAAGGACCATTGATGGGGCTCTTAATGATGAGAGTAGGGTGATTGCTATGCAAGAGGAACTCAATCAATTTGAGAAAAACAAAGTTTGGGAACTTGTTCCTAAACCTAAAGATCATTCCATTATTGGATGTAAATGGGTTTATAGAAATAAGTTAGATGAGCATGGTTTCACAACTAGGAATAAGGCTAGATTGGTTGCCAAATGGTACAACCAAGAGGAAGGCATTGATTATGATGAAACTTATGCTCCAGTAGCAAGATTAGAGGCTATTAGAATTTTGCTTGCTTATGCATGTCATATGGATTTTAAACTTTTTCAAATGGATGTTAAAAGTGCTTTTTTAAATGGATTTATTGAGGAGAAAGTTTATGTTGAGCAACCCCCTAATTTTGAACATCATGAACTTCCCAATCATGTCTTTAAATTAACCAAGGCCTTGTATGGTTTAAAATAAGCTCCTAGAGCTTGGTATGAAAGGCTAAGTACATTTCTTTTGAAAAATGATTTTGTGAAGCACAAAGTTGATACAACACTTTTTGTAAAACGGCACAAAAAGGACACTTTAATTATTCAAATTTATGTTGATGATATTGTATTTAGTGCTACTAATGAACATCTTTGTAAAGAATTTGCCAAATGTATGAATAGGGAATTTGAGACGAGCATGATGGGTGAGCTCAAGTTCTTCCTAGGACTACAAATCAAGCAATGAAAAGATGGTATCTTCATTAACTAATCCAAATATACAAGAGAGCTTCTCAAGAAGTTTGGCATGGATGGTTGCTAAAGTAGCAAGACTCCAACGAGCACATCAACTAGGCTTGACAAAGATGAAAAGGGTAAGCCTATAGATGAGAAGAAATATCGAGGTATGATTGGTTCTCTTCTCTACCTTATGGCATCTAGACCTGATATAATGTATAGTGTTTATTTGTGTGCACATTTTCAATCTTGTCCTAAAGAATCTCATTTGCATGCCGTTAAAAGAATTTTAAGGTATTTACATGGCACATTGCATTTAGGACTTTGGTATCCTAGAAATTCATCATTTATAAAAATTGGATTTTTGAATGTGGATTATGCTGGTTGTTTGCTCGATAGAAAAAGCACTTCTGGAACTTGTCATTTTCTTGGTGAATGTTCAGTTTCATGGTTTAGCAAGAAATAAGTTTCGGTAACTTTGTCCACCGCTGAAGCAGAATATGTGGCTACGGGTTGTTGTTGCACTCGAGTTCTTTGGATGAAACAACAACTCAAGGACTATGGTCAAGTGATTGATCACATTCCCATCAAATGCAATAACACAAGGCCATAAATCTTTCAAAAAATCCCAACATTCTAGGAGTAAGCATATAGACATTAGGCATCATTTCTTGAGAGATCATGTGCAAAATGGTGATGTTGTATTAGAATTTATTGATACAACTAACCAACTTGCTGATATTTTCACAAAACCCTTGAATGAAGAAAGATTAAATTTCATAAAAAAGGGAAATTGGTATGCTTAATGGGAGCTCATTATCTTAGATTTTCAAAATTACATAAAGTTTTTTCATATACATCAAAATTTTATGCATTTTATGAAATTCTTATTCATATTTTATTTTAATATTTAATCTTGAATTGAGGTGACTCTTAATTCAATTAAAATCAAGTTTTTTTACTTTGTGTAATGGTCTTGAATTTTTGGTTGCATATTGGTTGCTTTATGGTTGATTTTTGGTATATTTGACTTCAATTGCTTGAATTTCTTTTCAATGACTTACTAATATCTTGGTATATGAAATGTATAATTGCATTTATTTTGACCTTGAGTTATAATGCCAATTGCATTGCACATATCCTTCATCAAATGTTTTCACAAATCTCTGATTTTTCAAAATTTGCGGCCACGACATAGAAATAGGAATCGCAAAATTTAAATTTTTTATGTTGCTGATTAGCCTATAGAATCTCACTCGCAATTGCTGAATTGCAAATGAGATTTTTGAATTTTTCAAAAATCATAGTCGCGACTCAAAGTTTTGCAGCATTCAAAACTGGCCATTTTTCAATGGAGATTTTTGCATTTAATTCAAAAATTAGCCATTTTCTGATCGTTTTTCACCTATGTTTTGCCTATAAATACCCTACTATTACAGTTTTTACTTATCTTCTAACTCTCTAAACTCTTTCCTATTTAAAATTCTGGTACTTTCAAACTCTCTTCAAACTTTTTTTCTTTTAAGTTTTATATTTCTTCCTTTCTTTTTAAACACTTATCCATCAATGGCTTCAAGAAGACCATCTAGAAAAGGGAAAGAAGTCCAAACTTCCTAACGACCCTCTACTATTGAACTCATAAGGGGAATTAACCAAGAAGAAAAACAAAATTTCCTTAGAATTCAAGACAAAACCATTTTACCCACCAAAATACATAGCCTTGTTTGTTTTAAAACCTTAGGGATTGAGGATAGTATTATTAGCTACCTCAAAAATCTTGAGTGGGGGAAATTTGTTTTCATTGATGATGAGAGGTATGATGAGTTAACTAGAGAATTTCTTGCCACCCTAATTATTCACAAAAAACTTCATCCTATCCGTGGCCATTATGCCATTGACTTTCGATTCTTTGGCACACTCTATGAACTCACTTTGCAAAATCTTGCCAACATCTTTGGCCTTCAAACCAAAAGTGCCTACACAATAAATGATTTCTCCCTGAACTCAATTCTTTTTGGACTGAAATTTCCATTGAACTAAAATTTGATCCAAAATCCTCCCTTGCCAAACATATCAAAACACTTTCCCTTTGGATTCTTCATAGGATTGTCACCCTCACCATAAATGCTAGAAGAGATGGCAATGAGAAAGTCTCCCAAAGAGATCTCTTCTTCTTTTATGACCTTGTGAAAGGAAAGAGCATTCAAACTGCTTGATTCCTTGTTGATCACTTCCTCGATCTCTCTTTCACCAAAAAAGGTGCAATTCTTCTTTCTTCCCATATCACCACAATAGCCAAGCATGTCAGGGCTCTTACTCCACCCAACAAAGCTATTCTCTAAAGATCAGTTAAAAAATCCCTTATAAATTTCCAATACATGATCAATGCTAAGGTATTGAGAGAAAAGGAAGGGCGATATGAATACATTTTTAGAGATATTGGGATCTAAGAACGATCAAGAAAGAGGTCAAGAATAGTGAGTGGTGAACCTATTCAACCACAAGGGGAAGAACCCCAAATAGCACCTATCATCCCTCTATCTCAACCTCAAGATGAAACCAATAAACTTCTTCATAAAGTCTTAAGGAGACTTTCCCTTCTAGACCATATTCACTAAGACATATTTGATATGCAAGGTCATATGGGTCTCCATCAATGTAACTTATGAGATTAGGAATTTAGTGAAAAAGAAGAGAAGACACATGAAGAAGAAGAGGAACAAAAAGATGGAGGAGATGCTTCTTATATTTTCTTTTTCATATTTCTTCTTTCTTTTGTTTATTTTACTTTGTTTCAAATTTTTCTTCCTTATGTTTTTCATGCATTGTAATGTGGTATTATCCAAATTCAAATGAATGCAATTATATATTTTCTTCAATTTACTCTTATTTAATTTTTGATATTGCTAAAGAGGGAGAAAATTTTAAGAACTTAAATATAAAATAAATATGTTAAAAGAAAAAGGAGAGATTATGTCAAGGGGGAGAAATATTTATGTTTAAGGATTTAAAATTTCAAAATTTTTTATGTTTATCTTGCATCAATTGAGGGGGAGTATTTTTAATTCAATTTAATTTTAAGTTATTTTATTTTATATTCAATTTGATTGTCAAAATCAAAAAGAGGGAGATTGTTGACCTAAGTTATTTCAAAACTTAGTCAATCTCTATTTTGATCTTGTCAATCAAATTGAAAGCTATCTAATGTGTGTTTAAGTGTCTATTTTGCTTATTAGAACTTATTTGATAAATTGGATTTCAAAGGAACTCAAAATCTTCCAAAGTGTATAAGTTGGCTTCTGAGTCATGCCCAAGATAGAATAGTCACGACCGCGACCATGATTTTGCGACCAAGACAATTAGAAGGCAAATTATTCAATTTTTAGCTTTGAGACACAGACTGAATCATGACCTCAGTCGCGATCGCAACCAAGGGCGCTATCCTTGATTCACGACCGCGAATTGGAAGTTGCGACCGCGAATTTCATAAAGAAATCTAAGCTTGCAATGGATAGTTGAAGAACCAATGAGAAGATGCCACATGTGATCTAGCCATTGTGGATTATGAAGATTGAAATTGCGAAATATTGGTCTCGATCGTGAAAATGGAGTCACGACCGCGAAAAAGGTTTAACGACTGCGACCCAGCTCTAACAGAGCATTTAATGCAAGATTTTGTGGCTGTTTTGAGGATCCTTTTTGGTATTTCTTTGTAATAGGAATTTGGAGGGAAGAAGCTATAAATACCCCCTCCAAAGACCCTCATTGTCATCCAACAACTTTCATTTAAGCCAAACTCTTGCAATTTTATTTCTCAAAGCCTTTACCTCTTAATTGTTATTTATTTGTTGTTATAAGAGCATTGATAGCTCAAAGGGTTGAGTGTTAGCCTTGAAAACACATATTGTTGGGTTAAGAATGAGCAAGTAGAAAACTCTTATATAGGTTTGAGTGTGAGCCTAAGGGAAACACTTGTAAGGGTTGTGTGTAAGCCATTGAAACACATTGTAAGTTTGCAGTGAGCTTGAAACTCCTTGTAAATGTCATCTAGTAGTAGAATACCTAGATTAGGGAGTGGATGTACGGTTCATTAATACTTGAACCACCATAAAAATTGATTGTGTTCATTCTCTTTCCCTATCTCTTTCCATCTAATTTTTAATTTTCCACAAATTCAACCCCCCTTCTTAGTGCATAAGGGCAAACAGAAATGAAATAAATAATTACAAAATAGGAAAGTAAAAGAAAATGTTGATTAAAATGCTATAGGTTTAAATGCAAAGAATGAAGGATGCCTAGGGTTTATATGTATGAATCCTCAATTTTACACCCTCAGCATCCAACCGCAACATTAGCAATTACTAAGTTTAACACACTATGTGGAGTTAACCGGGTGGGGGTTCGAGGGTAGCGCCCTCAGAAGGAAACTCTTTAGACTTCAATTACATTGCCACCAAACATTCGAATTTCCCAAACTCTATACCAACAACCAATCTCTAAAAAAAAAAAATCTCAAAAAACATGCCAGGTGACATATGGCTACCGCAAAACAAGAGTGCAGTGTCGCAAATGTCTGATGCAGTGCCACACAGGCTTGGTGCGGCGCCACACCAAGTTCTCCAAGCTTTTGACCCCTGTGGGCCCCACCTGCACAGAAAATGACCTTTTTACCCTTTTCATTTCAATTTTCAGCCATTTTTAACCCTACCCCTCATGATCTTTTCACATTTTCATTACCTAAACTACCCTCAACCCCATTTGCCTATAAATAGGCTCCCCATTCCCTCATTTCTCTACATCCCTTGACTTTGAGTAGATTGCTATCCTCAAATTCCTCTCTTCTTCTCCCTCCAATCACTCTCTAATTAATTAATTAATCTTTTTAATTAATTAATTACCTCACCCTAACCAAGTTAATTAATCCTTTTAATTAACTAAAACTCTTTTTTAATTAATCACTCAATTAATTAATTAATTAATTTTTTTAATTAATTAATTAATCACTCTTTTTTTTAAAAATCATTTTTTTTTCAAAAATCAAATTAATCCTTTTTCTTAATCTACCCTTCATCCAAATTAATTAATTAATCATATTAATTAATTAATCCATCAATCCATCCATTTCATCATATTAATTAGTTAATTAATCATTTTAATTAATTAATTAATCTTCCAATTCATCTAATCACCCGGTATCGATAAAATGGAACTTTGATCCGGTAAAATCCTCCGCCCACCAAAAGCAAAGGTATCAGCTTTTTCCCTCACTCTCAAAGCACCCAAACTAAAATCAATCTGACCAACTCCTAAACCCTTCCACTTAATCGTGGAACAAACTACGTGGGTTTTGATCCGCACTCAATGGGGTAACGTAGGCACGTTTGGAATCTAAATCTAAATCTCAATCAATCCCCTTCCCTTTTTTTTAATTAATTTGTGAATGTTTTATTTTCACTATGCATTCAGGTTATGTCATATTCATGCATTCTCTTTAATATCATCTTATAAATATCATTCATGAAATTCAATTTTTAAGTCAAATTAAACTTAAGAGCCAAATTTAGATTATTTAAAATAAAAAACCTAGTCCCTGAACTCAACTTGGTTCAAAGGCTAGTGATTTTTATCCTTTGGAAAATTAATTAAAAAATTAATGAACTGGAGTCAATTTGGATTTTTTCCTTAATATTTTCCTAACTAAGATACAAATCTCTCATGTCCTCATCAAACTGTCACCTGTGGCATTGCACTTCTAGTAGATCCTTGAGTCTTCTTCAATGATTGAGTCACCCCTCTGTCTATGTTGCAGTCCTTTGTCTGCTAATGGCTTCTCTTACAGCCCATCCTTTCTTAGCTATGTCACCCTCAGCAACGCAACCTGGTACTCTTTCTCAATTGGCCAAACCACCTTTATCAACCACCTATCATACCTCTCTGTGGTCTTAAGTGAGATTCTAAAATAAACAGCATGATCACTCATTAGCCAGCCAGCACCTGATAGCTCTGGCAATGGGAGCTGTGATATGCATAGACTCTAAAAAGAAAAAAACTAGGGGCACATCTTGAGTTTGCCTCATCTACCTCAAGACCCTCATCCCCTAGTGGAAAGTTATTAAAACCAAGCCCAATAGTCAAAACCACTTGATACCCATGGCCCTCAGTCAGGAGAGATCTAATCCTTTACCATTAGTAGTGCTAAAAATATGTCCTCTAGGGGCAAGTTGCAAGCAAACATCCTATTCGATCTCTAATCATCGATAAAGCATGTGTAGACTGAAGAGTAGGGTCCACTACCCGAAAATAATCCATCAACCACACTTCCAAGATAACCCACAACCTAAAACAGACACCCACAAAGCACCCTAATAGAAAGGGTAAGACAAAGTTTTCTCACTCGATGAATAATTGGCAAGACAATTCATCTTTCTAAATCTTGAACAAAGCAATTGAGGTTCATCAGCTCTAACCACAAAATGCCTCTGCTCCATCTGCCATTATGGCATCACCCCAATCAACAAACCCGTAATTGACACTTAAACAGAAAATCAAGGCCCTCATGTTGAGCCTCTGCACCCCTCATCTCCCCCTGGTCACTAGAATCATGGAACTTCTCAATTGCAGTAGTCAAATTCACTTAACCATCACTAACCATCATCTGGCTTGCAACATCCTAAGGCAAGTCAAAAACTCCTAAAAAATTCAAAAAATGTTGGACTTTGAACTCTGGCACCACTAGAGTTGCCTTTGAGTCATAGCCAAGCCATATTCCCTATCTCCTTAGAATAGGCACAACTACTCCTCAGCAGCACCAAAATAGAAACCAAGAGCCACCAGATTCCAAAATCTGAAGCAACCCCTTGAACTCCTCGTAGTACCACTGTGGCAACCATCTCATACCAACCTAAGTTGAGTTTCTCAATCTTGTCGAGTTCCTCAGTCCATAAATGCATGTCACTATAGGACACAAAGGTCACATAAAAAAATTGCATTCATAAAGCAACTGTGCAAATCCGCCCTCATGCATCCATGCAACCATTCATTACAGGCATCACCATAAATCATGCATGGCATAGGAGTTAAGAAAAAGGTCTATGAATTCTAAAACATACATGCATCATCTGTGTACCAGCACCTATGCAATCATCTGCAATTATATATCATCATGCATAAGCAGAGCTAATAGCCTCACTAGCCTCTCCTAAAGCTAACCGGTTCTTCCTTAAAGTTGACCGATACCTCTTAAAGCTGATCAATGCTTCTTTAAAGCTAAATGATACCTTTCCATATCTAATCAATGAAGTATGACTTCTAGAGTCCCTTTACTTTTGAAAAAGTTTCTTTAAGCCTTCCAAAAGGCCCAACCCCTCACATTTAGAAGCCCAAGTTTCTTTGGCAGAACTAAAATCTTCTCAGAATCTCTTGAGCCGACTTGCCATAGGCTAAGGCTCTTTCCTTTATCAAAACATTTTTTAGAATC
The DNA here is from genome assembly GCA_947687605.1 of Reutealis trisperma. Taxonomy (NCBI): domain Eukaryota; kingdom Viridiplantae; phylum Streptophyta; class Magnoliopsida; order Malpighiales; family Euphorbiaceae; genus Reutealis; species Reutealis trisperma. The sequence continues at coordinate 125,302 of CANTUT010000591.1, forward strand.
TGCCTAGATAACTCACCATAGGTCGAGGCTCTCCTCTTGCCGAGATCTTTTTAGAATCTCTTGAGTCGACTCACCATAGGTCAAGGCTCTCCCTTTCCCAAAATCTTATCATAATCTTTTGAGCTGACTCGTCATAAGCCGAGGCTCTTCCTCAGAATCTCATGAGCCAACTCACCATAGGTCAAGGCTCTCTTTTCACTAAATTATCTTGTCCAAAATCATCTTTACCTCTAGCATTAAGGCCAAATAGATAGCCTTGATTAAGATTTACCCAAATCTTCTTTACATTAAGGCCAGACAGATAGCCTTAATTAAGATTTACCCAAATCATCTTTACCTCCAACATTAAGGCCAAATAGATAGCCTTGATTGAGATTTACCCCAAACCTTCTTTATCTTCAACATTAAGGCCAAACAGATAACCTTGATTGAGATTTACCCCAAATCATCTTTACCTCTAGCATTGAGGCCAAACAGAAAGCCTTGAGATTTACTTCAGATCATCTTTATCTCTAACATTAAGGCCAGACAGATAGTCTTGATTGAGATTTACTTCAGATCATCTTTATCTCCAACATTAAAGCCGGACATATAACCTTGATTGAGATTCACTTCAAACCTTCTCTATCTCTAACATTAAGGCTAGACAGATAGCCTTGATTGAAATTCACTAAACATTCTCTATCTCCAACATTAAGGCCGAACATATAGCCTTGATTGAAATTCACCAAACCTTCTCTATCTCCAAGATTAAGGCTGGATAGATAGCCTTGATTGAGATTCGCCTCAAACATTCTTCATCTCCAGCATTAAGGCTGAACAGATAGCCTTGATTAAAATTTACCAAACCTTTTTTTATCTCCAACATTAAAGCCAAATAGATAGCCTTGATTGAAATTCACCTAACCTTCTTTATTTTATAACATTAGGTCCGAACAATAGCCTCAATTGAAATTCACCAATACCATTTTTTCAACCAATGTCAAGGCCGAATAGATAGCCATTAATAAAGTTTCATTTATCCTAGAGGTTCTCCTCCTAAAGGACATGACAAGAACACATAAGCCCAAAGTCTGACATGGCACCTCTTCTCAACGTTCACTATCATCAAAATCACCTTTTGTTCAAAGCCAATTCTGATGAGGGGGAAACTATGAACCCTCAATTTTACAACCTCAGCATCCAACTGCAACCTTAGCACTTAATGAGTTTAACACGCTACGCGGAGTTAACTAGGTGAGGGTTCGCCCCCCAAAGAAAATTTTTTAGACTTCAATTACAATGCCACCAGACATCCAAATTTCTCAAACTTCATACCAACAACCAATCTCTAAAAAATAAAAAAATAAAAAATAAAAACTCAAAAAACATGCCAGGTGACAGGTGGCTATCGCAAAACAAGAGTGCGGCACTACACGCCTTGTTTACAACATGCCACAAATGTCTAAAGCGATGCTGCACAAGCCTAGTGTGGCGCCGCACTAGGTTCTTCAAGCTTCTGACCCCTGTAGGCCCCACCTGCATAGAAAATGACCTTTTTACCCCCTTTCAGTTCAATTTTCAACTATTTCTAGCCCTATCTCTCATGGTCTTTTCAAATTTTCGTTACCTAAACTACCCTCAACCCCATTTGCCTATAAATAGGCTCCCTATTCCCTCGTTTCTCTACACCCCTTGAATTTGAGTAGATTGTTATCCTCAAATTTCTCTCTTCTTCTCCCTCCAATCACTCTCTAATTAATTAATTAATCTTTTTAATTATTTAATTACCTCACCCTAACTAAGTTAATTAATCATTTTAATTAACTAAAACTCTTTTTTAGTTAATCACTCAATTAATTAATTAATCACTCTTTTTTTCAAAAATTGTTCTTTTTTTTCAAAAATCAAATTAATACTTTTTCTTAATCCACCCTTCATCCAAATTAATTAATTAATCATATTAATTAATTCATCTATCAATCCATCCATTTCATCATATTAATTCATTAATTAATCATTTTAATTAATTAATTAATCTTTCAATTCATCCAATCACTCGATCCCGATAAAATGAAACTTCAGTATGGTAAAACTCTCCGCCCACCAAAAGCAAAGGTATCAGCCTTTTTTCCTGACTCTCAAAACACCCAAACCAAAATCAATCTGATCAACTCCTAAACCCCTCCACTTAATTGTGAAACGAATTATGTGGGTTTTGATCCCCATTGGTACGTGGGCACATTTAGAATCTAAATCTAAATCTCAATCAATCCCCTTCCCCTTTTTTTTAATTAATTTGTGAATGTTTTATTTTTACCATGCATTCATGTTATGCCATATTCATGCATTCTCTTTAATATCATCTTATAAATGTCATTTATGAAATCCAATTTTCAATTCAAATTAAACTTAAGAGCCAAATTTAGATTATTTAAAACCAAAAACCTAGTCCCCGAACTCAACTTAGTTCAAAGGCTAGTGATCTTTATCCTTGGGCAAATTAATTAAAAAATTAATGAATTGGAGTCAATTTGGGTTTTTTCGTTAATATTTTCCCAACTAAATAAAATTAAGGTGGCAACTCCTAAAAATCATTTTCAAAATCAACCAATCTGAACCCGAGGGTTCCATCGTGAGTCTAAACCTGAATGAGCATCCCGATTCCCTCTAGTGGACTAGGCCGGTGCTCAGGCGAGGCCTCACAATATGCAGTTTATCAATCCTATATGTTCGTGAATATACCCAATTGATTATGCTAAAGCCCTAGTTTCTAAAATTCAAAGGATAAAAATCAATCTATTAGCAATCGCTTACCTCATATTGTCCGATTGATGATGCCAATCAAATTTACTTTAGAATACAAGATAAGGAGTATAGACTTGGGCATGAAAAATTTTGTGAGGTTTTTGGATTTCCTAAGGAGGGTTATGATTGTATGGAGAGTAAGTTTAACTTGAATGAATTTTGGTAACAATTGACTGGGCTTAAACATTTTGATCCGAACAAGGCTCCTAATGGGTTTATTAAAGATCATGCTACTCTCATTTTGCACAACTTCATGTGCCATGCTATGTTTGGAAAATAAGAGAGTAGTAAAGTTTCACACAAGGAATTGTGTATGTTATGGTGCTTGGCAAACGGGAAACAGATTAACATAGCCTCTTTGTTGCATCAAACAATGATGGATATGATCACTCATAAACGGTATAATTTGAACATGGGGCATATTGTTTCAGCAATAGTGTTTTCCCATTAGCTTATTGATTTGAATTTTGGGGAATTACAACAATTACCAAAATGGAATTTCATTGTGGATTTATGGATTTAACCTGAGGTGATTATTGTGGAATGATGTCTGAGGGAATAGAAACTCAAAAATGTTAGAGGGATCATTAGCTCAAGAACCCACCACCAAATGTGCTGTATAGAGGGTCTCGGCAAGGTTTAAAAGCATGATTAGTTTGAGTAAGTGCCTCATACCTTTCTCCTTCCACTTTTGTGAGAATTCAAAATAAAGCTCCATAATGGTCTCTCAAATCCTCCACATCCTTCCTTCCTTTGCCTTTAGTCTTGGAACCTTTCTTTCCCACACTTTTGACTCTCTTAGACATGACTTGCTTGATTGAAAGAAATTATGTGAGAAAATTGGAGTTTGCGAAGATGGGTAATGATCTTGTTGCAGAAATTTAGCGAGAAGAATGAATTTTTAAGGATGGGCCTTGTGAAAAAACAAAGTTAAGGTTCAAGGGGAGAGGTTATTAACATGAGAACTTGAGGGGAATTAGCATATTTGGTGAGTTTTGGGTTTAAATTAAAGTGTTGGTGTCCTAAAATTCCAAAAATGCCCCTCATAAAACACTACCGAGCTGGAGCAAGAACTGTTGCTACTGCATGCACTAGCGAGGTGTTGCGATGCGCTGCTGCGTGCTTACTGTAGGTCAGCTGCTGCTGCATGCACTAGGAAAGTGCTGCGAGGTGCTGCTGCGAGCTCCCTAATGGCTTATTGCTGTAGCATGTGTCATGAAATGCCACGAGGTGCTACTGAGAGCTTGCTGGCAGCCTATATGCTCTTACTAGGCATGCCACATTTATTAGTGCACTTGACACTTTGAATTGACATCCCTTTGTGAACCAACTAAACTCCTATAACACTTAAGCTTGTGTTACACATCTCCTAGCACCTAATTACCACAAAAATCACAACCAAACCAATGTATAAACCTGAACTAAAAATGACTAAAAATAATTGAAAAACAAATACTAAAAGGAATAAATGAAAGACTTTTAAACTGATTTTATTTTATTTTATTTATTTATTTGTTTATTATATATATATATATATATATATATATATATATATATATATATATATATATATATATATATATATATATAAACTAGGATTAATAAAAGGAAAGTAACTAACTTGGGTTGCCTCCTAATGAGCACTTCTTTTACGTCGTCTTAGCTAGATATTGTGGAAGGATTTAAGGTTCCTTGAGCAAAATGCTTTGAATTTCCTTAAACTGTTCCACACCCTCATAATATGGCTTAACTCTCTGACCATTGACTCAAAAAGTTTCATTTGTACGATAGTTAAACAATTCAACAGCTCTAGAGGGAAATACCACATTAACAATAAAAGGACCACTCCAACGGGTTTTGATTTTACGTGGAAATAATCGCAACAGCGAGTTGAAGAGTAAGAGTTTCATACCTAGTTCAATGGTCTTTCGAACAAGGTTCTTGTCATGTAAAATCCTAATCCTTTCCTTGTAAATTTGAGAGCTCTCATATGCTTTATTTTGGAGCTTGTCCAATTCTAACATTTGCAACATCCTTTTCTTCTTTGCTTTCTCCAAGTCAAAATTTAAGGCCTTGATAGCCCAATACGTTTCATGCTCTAATTCAACTAGTAGGTGACAAGCCTTGCCAAATACAAGTCGAAATGGACTCATCCCTAAAGGAGTCTTAGATGCTGTCTGATAGGACCATAGTGCATCGCTAAGGCGAAGCAACCAATCCTTCCTAGACAAATTCACCATCTTCTTTAAAATCCCTTTGATTTGCTTGTTAGAAGTCTTTACTTGCCCTGAGGTTTGTGGATGGTAAGGAGTCTCTACCTTATGCTTTACACCTGAATTTTGCATTAGCTTCTCAAAAAGCTTATTGCAAAAATGGCTTCCCCCATCACTAACAATCATCCTTGGTGTGCCATTACTGCTAAGAATAAAGTCTTTCACGAATTTAACAACAACATGAGCATTGTTAGTTCAGGTACGAATTGCTTCCACCCACTTAGAAACATAATCCATAGCAACCAATATAAATTGAAAACCAAAGGAAATAGGGAAAGGCCCCATAAAATCAATACCCCATACATCAAAAATTTCAACAACAATATAATTAGTGAGGAGCATTTCATTTCTCCTACCAATGTTACCTACTTTTTGGCATTTATCACATTTGCTTATAATAAGTTTAAACATCTTTAAAAAGAGTAGGCCAATACAAACCACTTTGGAGAACTTCCTCAACTATTTTCTTTCCTCCAAAGTGTCCACCACAACTGAGATCATGACAAAATTTCAGAACACTCTACTGTTCATCTTCTAGAATACGCTTGTGACAATCTCATCTTTGCAAATTCTAAACAAATAAGGTTCATCCCAAAAGTAATACCTACACATATGCAAGAACCTTTTCTTTTCTTGATAAAACATGTTACTTTACAAAACACCACATGTAAGATAATTGGCAATGTCAGCAAACCATGGGACTTGTGACACTACAAACAACTGCTCATTAGGAAATGACTCTAAATCTTTATGGGTCTCACTCAATGCAAGTTCATTATTTAAAAAGGGTAGCGTAGATAGATGATCTGCCATAACATTTCCACTCCCCTTTTTATCCCGAATCTCACAATCAAATTCTTGCAAAAGTAACACCTACCTAATTAAACGCATTTTAACATGTTGTTTAGACAAAAGATATTTTTAAAGCAGCATGATCAGAATGCAAAATCACTTTAGACCCAATCAAATATGCCCTAAACTTACCTAACACAAAAACAATAGCTAACATTTCCTTCTCAGTTGTGATGTAATTCACTTGGGCATCATTAAGGGTTAAACTAGCATAATATATGACTCTCAAAACCTTTTCAACCCTTCATCCCAAAACAGCCCCTAACACATGATTAGATGCATCACATATGATTTCAAAAGTTAAAGACAAATCAGGTGCAACAATGATAGGTGCGGTAGTGAGTTTTTCTTTTAGGGTATTAAAGGCTCGCATGTAGTTATCATCAAAACCAAAAGGAACATCTTTTCCCAGTAACCTACAAAGAGGTTGACTTATCTTAGAAAAGTCCTTGATAAACCTCTTATAAAAACCTGCATTGCCCTAAAAAACATCTTAAATAAAAAAATCTTTTACATTCATAAGTAAAACATATTATTTGAACTTCATTTTAACACATATTACATTTTATCAATGCTATCCTTTGCACAATATTTGGCAACAAAAGGCATAGCTTTAAAAAAAGAAATCAATGATTTCAAAGAAGTATTACTCAATATGCCTTAGAGGAAAAAAAAAAAAACAATGTTTATGATTATGGAATATATTGCATGAGACATATGGAGACATACAAAGAAGAAGGACATAATTGGAACCCCAACTTTTACCAAAAATGATGTAAGATAAAAATCTTAATTCTTCTTACTTCATTAATTTGTATGTTATTATTTACTTACATTTTTAATTGTATTTTTTGCAGGACCTTCTCTTGAAGTCTCTAAGAGCAAAATATTGTACATCCATTATGTTATCTAGAATTAATGAATACAGACCCTTTATCATCAATGAAGCAAAAAAGAGATTTCTAAAGAGTAAAAAGAACAATTGCAAATACATTAAAGTTAATAATAATTTTAGAAATTGATAATACACTAAAGCTGCTAATAGTTTTCATTTGTAAATACTTTATATTTTGTTTAACTAAGAAATTTGGTTTTCATATTCTTTTTTTTTTAAGAATTTAAATTCTACATTTGGATTAACTTGTCAATGAAAATATTATGATAATATACTATTTCTGACTTAATGTATCTCTTATATCTACAATATTATATATTTTGTATGAACCTCACATTCACATATACTAAAAAAATACTAAATCTGAATTTGAAACATAATGAATCTTATACTTATATGTGATGAACCTAAACATTATATCTAATGAACCTCTACCACAACTAAAAATTACATATTAAAAAAATTTATTTTATTAAAAAAATTATTTAAATTTGACTTTAAGGAAACAACTATCAATTGGGAGCTGCCAGAAATTACATATCCAATATCCAATTTCACCTAAACCTCAAATTCATATCACATGAACCTATACTTACAACATAATGAATCTCACCTTTATGACTAATGAACCTGAGCTACTTATTCATCAAATCTAAAAATAAACTAAAAAAAAATCATTCAATAACACCAGTAACTCAACTAAAAAATTTTTTTTATTATAAAATATGTTTAAAAAATATTTCTAGCAATACAAATTATAACAAACTATTAGAAGACATGGGATTAAAAGAATTCATTCAATCAATTTCCAACAATTGAACTATAGTCTATACTTAGGTTTGACGAAAAAGCTATCAATTGAGAGATGCCAGAACTCGAATGTGCAAGATATCCATTGCCAGCAACTTGTAAAAGAGTTTCCTGAAAATTTATTTTTAACTATGTCACTCATACAATCAATAAAATATAGCAAGTTATATATAAGAAAAGATTAAAATTCAATAAACAGTAATAAAAAAAATACCTGAAATGAACTCTGTACCGCTGATTTTGTTTCCAATGCAGCCTTTTTAGCATTCTTCCTATGCCTTTTTGCTTGATCACACCTTTTCTCCATTATGCTTTTTATCCTTTTATTGCATTTAGCCTTTACTCCATGCTTAACATGATTTTGAATCTCCTTATTTGATGTTCTTTTACCTTCATCACACTCATCAACAAAAATAGGACCAACCTCACTTCTAACACTAACTTCTGCATTTCTAAAAGCTTCCTCACATATTTCTCAAGCTTTCCTATTCCGTCCACTGGCTAAAAATAATTGTTGAAACTTTCTTAACATTTGTATTCTCCAAATAAAAGGAGCAATACCATATTCATCAACCGATGAACTAATACCAAAATCAATATTTTAGCTTCCAATAACCTCTTTCGTCCACCTCCTCGTTGCATACTTGTATGGGATTCCTTCAACACAATTCACATTTATTACACAAAAACAATGGCAACAATAGATACCTATTTCTGAAAACATCTTACAAGTGCAAAAAATATTAAGATTTTGCCAATCAAAATGCACCGCATAATAAATAAGATCCACATCTAGATGCCAAACATGAAAATCATCCTATTTTCTTGATTTAATAGACATTCTTGATGACATGTAGTACCTTTCATAAACTGCTCCTCAAACATAAACTAAATTTCTATTGTATAAATTTCCTTACCAAGTGAAAGCAACTTGGCATACTTCGAAAACATCTCCGGTTTACCTTCTAAAAAATGCATATCTTCACTATTTTCCTTGCTCCTCCGCTCTAACACTACATCAACAAAACAATTATAAAAATCACAAAACCCAGCAGTCTTAAAAAGTCTCTTAGAAACAGAACAATTCATACTCTCACTCCTTTGCGATGATAAAATACCACCAAAAAAATAATCCTTGCTAAAAACAGGATACCATTTCTCTCTGCAACTGTAAAGCTTCTATAGCCAAGTATTATTGTGACATTTATATTCATTTAACAACCTGAAAAAAAAAAACACATGATATGCAGTTTCATCACATATAACATCAAGTTTCATCACACAATAGGTACAAGTTCATTATATTGAACTATCAGGATCACTGAAAAAAAAAAACATAAAAGTATATAACACAATTAAACTTACTTGGTCTAATACAAATGAAACTCAACTTCCGTATCAGTGTATTTCCACAAATAATTGAACAAATCCACAAATCCTTTTTGACTCCTCAAAGACTTTATGTTCTTCTTCGAATTTTCCCCAATGTGCCATATACAAAGTCTATGATGAGACTTCAAAAATACTTAAACAATCGTAGCAGCCATAGTAGTAGACTGATCCATCATAATTGTTTGTGGATATCTCCCATCCATTGATCTTAAAAATACATGAAAGAGCCATACAAAAGACTCTATTCTCTCATTTAGCAAAAAACCACACCCAAACATCACATTCATACAATGACGATTCATACCCATAAACGATGCACAAATCATATTATATTTGCTAGTTCGATAAGTAGTATCATGAACTAACAAATCTCCAAAATGCAAATAATCTTCTTTCATCTATCCATCTCTCCAAAAAAAACTACACAACCTAGAATCATTATCAACCTCAAAATTAAAAAAAAAAAAAATCCTTTTCATTTAATTGTCTTTTTCTAAAAATTTCAATCAATGAATTAGAATCACTCCCATCTAATTTCTTCAAATTCTCCAATCTTAAATGATTATAAGCATCCAAAGAAGTTAATCCAACAAATGGTGAACCTCCACATTGATTTTTAAGCAACTTAATCCCATCAACAACTGGAATTCCACTTTTCTTTAAATGCTCAAGATAAGTAAGCTAATTCTTTGTAATTTCTCTATGCGAATGAAGGAGATTAACTTTGGTTGGTGCATATAGCTTGTGATTATGATCCTTTTTATGTTTGGTTACAATCTAAACTCCATCCTTATCAATATCAAACTGCACAAAAGCTTGACAACCACTACGAATATCCAACTTTGCATAACACTTATTCCCTTTTGATGTATCCCTTTTTAATCTAGCCTTAGAGCAATAAAACTTTTTCATTGACTGTGTTCTACCATCTGCTCTATATCTTTGCTTACCTTTAAACCCTAATTTGAATGCATAATCATTATAAAGAGCATAAGCTTCATCAACAAATCTCACAGAAATGCCCAACAAATCATCACCACAAACAATATTTTGATTATCAACTGCAAAAAGTAAAACACAACATTATGCGAATGAATACAACATCATTCTAACATTATACTATAAATTTTAAGCAATCAACATGCATCTACAATTATCAATTACTACAATATATTAACTGAACCTCAACAGTATGTCTAATGAATATGAACTTTATAACTATTGAACTTGCATACTCCTAAAATCACAAAAATATAAATTCATCAATCATAATTATATTTCTACAGAAACACAACATTAAAATAACAAAAACAAAATCATTGTAACATTATGCTATAATTTTGATGAACCAATATGCTTCTACAATTATAAATTATTGCTATGTATCAAATGAACCTCAATAGTATATCTAATGAACATAAACTTTATAACTAATGAACCTACATAATATAACTAATGAACCTATACTCCTAAACATAAGAACACAAGACTTCATCAGTCAAAATTAAAAAACTTCATTAGTCAAAATTAAACTTTCATTGAATAAATAAATGCAATAATACCACAAAAAAAAACTCAAAATCAATCAATAAAAAACCAAAACTATGTAAATAAAACATAACTAATAAAAACAGAAAATTAAATCCTATACAAAAAACTAAATAAATCACAAATTAAATACAATTTACTTGCACCAAGAGACAAATCCAAATTTAAAACTGAAGAATCAACCACTGACATTACTTGCTCAATTACATTGTCCAAATTCTCATCAACTAACTGAATGCCACATAAATCAATAGCAAATTAACCCACTAATACACACTTTTCAACTCCAAAATCTAAATTTCTTATCATTTATCAAACAATATCTCTAACTCCTAATAAAAAAAAACTAAAAATACCAAGCAATCGAGCTCCAAAAAAAATCACAAAAAAAAACAAAGAAGAAGAAGAAGAAGAAAAAGAAAAAGAGAAACAGCTTCAACAAAATCGAAACTGCTTCCTAAGAGAAGAATAAGAAAAAAAGAAGAAGAAGAAGAAGAAGAAGAAGAAGACGACGAAGAAGAAGAAGATCGATGAAGAACAATAAGAACAAGAAGATCAAAGAATCATAATAAGAATAATATGAAAAACAAATCTACCTTCCTAAACTAAAAAATCCATTACAAAACACTTTTTTTTTAACCAAAACGATGCGTTTTGGACCTGGGACCATGGTGCAAGGTAGTCCCAGGCCCATGGTATAAATTGCCTATATTTTTGCCCATGCTTTGATATTTTTGCCTTGATGCCTATATTTCTTCATTTTTTTGGGCAAATTATATCATGGACTCAGAACCATTATGTATTATGATCTAAGGTACAAGTTAATTATTGTACATATGGCAAAAATATCAAAAAGAGTGATTGGTGTAGTTGGTTATCAGTTTAGTCGCACAACCTCTAGTTCATAGGTTTGATTCTTTGTTTCAAACATTCTTTTTTTTTAGTTATTTTTTTTTCTTTTTTAGTTATTCTATTTTTTTTGCTTTATTTATTTATTTATAATATTTGCAATAAAAAATATGTTTATTTTATTTTATTTCTCTAAGAAAAATTATATTAATGGTTGAGTTTTTTATTTGTTTAATTGTTGTAATTAAATTTATATTAATTTTTATAAGAAAAAATTACATTAATGGTTGAATTTTTTTATTTAATTCTTATAATCATAATTAATTTAATATCATGAATATCAATAAAAAATAAAGAATTAAATTTTTATTTTGCATAAAATTTTTCAATGTAATTTTTATTTATAAATTTTAACATTTTATGGATAATTTTTTAAATGGTTTTTAAGAATAATTTTATATTTTTATAAAATAACATATTTATTTTTTATATGATGATAAATTTTTACTGTCACGCAGGTTCATTAAATAGAAAATATAAATTCATTAATAGTATGGTGTAGGTTCATTGAAAATTTACCGTTAAATATAGTTATAAACGATAACATCATTAAGTATTACTTATAAGTTCATTAAATATAAAATATAAATTCATCATTTATAAATTGTAAATTCATCAGTTAACACATGAATTTATTTTTTAGTTTATGAATTTATGAACTATAATCTATGAATTTCATGTATATTTGTGATGAATGTTTAGGTTTTAATTTGTGAATCTTTTGTTTTAAAACTATGAGCCTGTAGTTATTTTATGAATTTCTAGACTATAATATATGAATTTCAGATATATATATATATATAAAGAATATATAGTTTATAATTTATGAACCTATTATTTTTAACTTACAAATATGTAGTTTTATGATTGATATTTATAGTTTTTACTGATAAATTTGTATTTATAAATATGATTGTATTGTGTAATTTATAATTATGAATATAAAATTATTAATTTTAATGTTTCATCATTATTATTAAATTTTAAGAAATTAAAGTATTATTACGTAATTAAAATATATTGAAAATATAAAATTAAAATAAAATTAACTTCTAAAATTAAAAAAGTTAAACAAAAAAAAAAAAGAAAAGAAAAGCGTGTGTTTTCAGTGAAAAAATAATAAATTAAATAAAAAGAACAGAAGAAAAGAAGAAAAAGAAGAAAGAAGAAAAAAAAAAAGGAAAGAAGAAACAAAATCATGGCACATGGAATGAAGAAAAAAGAAGGTAAAAAAAAAAAAAGAAAGAATAAACAAAACCAGCGCAAGTATTTTAGACTCTTAATGCATAATACAATATATACAGGAATTGAAGATATACCCCAGTCTAGTTTGAATGTCTCACTACCAATTTAATTTGAATGTCTTCCTAAATATAGATGTTTTATTCTCTCTCCTGATTCTTTAAATACAGATTAAAAAAAAAATCTAAACTTCCTTAGCTTAGATCAACTAATTTAATTCTCCTTGATTTAAATTATTATTATTATATTTTTAACTATTTTTATTCGCTTAGCTAATGGAAAAATGGAATTTCATTCAGAAAATATTCTAATCCGATACCACCTTAGCCAAGGAAGGAAAAGGTAAATAACAGGTAAGTAATATCCTCTCTACCCTTTATAAAAAGTAAATAAATAATAAAAATAAAATCTATTACAAAATGAAAGATTTGTATGGATTTTGATTCCATTTAAAGGAGCAAGCATACATACTTGATATTACTACGGCAAAAAAAAAAAAAAAATTAATATTATATAGCAAATTCAATAAAAGTAAACTTTTATTTTTTTAATTTAATTTAATTTCTTTTATGAATAGAGGATATGTGGTTTTCTAATATCCAAAATTATGATAAAGAAAACACCACTATATTTTTTTAATATATTTTAGGTTTATTTTATATGTTTATATTTTACTTTATACATTCATTTTTTTTTCCGTCATTCACTCATGAAAATATATTTGCGTTTTCATAAAAATTGTTATTTTATTAAAAATTCATATTTCATTAATAAAACAAAAATTTAACTCTCAAATCCTCTTAATTTTTGAGGCTAGTATATTTCTTGACTAGTATATTTTTCAAGAAAGTGTTCAATTCAAAGCTTGAAATTTTTTTTTTTCAAGTGCTCTTGCTAATTAATTTTTTTCTCAAATGGAGTCTTTTAACTTCCCAATTTGAGGTCTATTCAGTTAATTATACTAACACTGTTAATTGAATTTGATAAAGTGAAAATGGCGAGACCCATTTCATATTTTTAAATAATAAAAATATTAAAATTTAAAAAATAAAAATTTTAAATAATTAGAAAAATAATTCAAAATTTGTTATAAAATAGAGGGAAAATAATAGAGAAAAGTAGAGAGAGAATAAAAGAGAGAATAATTTCTATGTGTATAACTTTATTGATTATAAAAATTATAGAGATAGGAATAGAAATAGAGTTTTATTTACAGAAGAATATCTATTTATAAAAAATAGGCATCCAATCTTATCATAAGACTTAAATATTATCACAATATTCCCTCTTAGATATCTATTACAAAAAATATGTCTCGTTAAAATCTTACTAAAAAAAATCTTATGGAAAAAATCTTAATAAAAGAAAAAGAGTACATTATTCTTTTAGAATATGTACCATAATACTGCCTCATTAAAAACCTTACTTGAAAAATCTAATGGGATAAAACTTAGGCTAAGGAAAAAATAGTATAGTGCATAAAAATCTCTCTCTCATAAAAACCTGATTTCTAACATATATCTCTTAGTGGGCTTATGCCAATCTTATTCAACAACTTCTCAAATATGGTTGTAGGGAGTACATTTATAAATAAATATGCCAAGTTATCAAACCGTATACTTAATGATGTTTAAGTAATATCCACATATAATAATTTATTTATAGTACTCCATTAGGATATTACTTCCGCTATTATATGCCTTGTTAAAAATCTTGCTAGAAAAATCCAGTGGAAAAAATATAGACAATTTATGCACTATTCAAAAAAAAGTATAATTTATGCACTACTCTATCATTGCACAGATTGTCTCATTAAAATTTTTGGTCAAAAAAACTCATGGGATAAAAACTTAACCAATGAAAAAGAGTACAATCTTATATTAATTTGCTCCCCCTTATGAAGACAACATCTCAACATGGTGCATGTCAATCGATGAAACAATGTTGTTCCAATATCAAATTATGTGATGGCTTAATAAATAAGTTGTTTTTCAAGCGAATTTAGTGGATATCAATTTTATCACTCTTCTGCATGTTACTTTATCCTCTTTATTTTGTGCAATATAGGTTGTGTTAATTTCTGAAAGAATGGTTGAGCCAAATGCAGTGGAAGCAAGGTAGTGGGATGAAATTTCAAACATTTTAAAATTTCATTTCACCCATTTTTGGTCTAAACATCCATTCAAGCAACCAATTAATTTGTGTGTAAAACACATATCATAGAAAGAAGAAGGAAGAGTAATCATATTACCTCTTGTAGATTCCTTCTTTCTTTAAAAAGAGCTTCCCAAATGTGAAGTCTCTAGATTATCCACACTTAGCTCACTTCTAAGTTTCCTTGGTTTTTTTAGTGTTCTTGAATCCCTCTCTTGGTTGCCCAATTTTGATTCAAGATCTTCCTCAAAAACCTTTAGGAAGACAAGGTTTCTCTTTGATTTATTTTGCACTAAACATACTTTCAATTTGCAAGTATTTGTTCTTTCATAAAGAACAAAGAAGAGAATTGAAGATCAAAAGAAAAATTAAAGAAACATTTCCTTCATTTTTCTTTCTCTCTCTAAGCTTCAAAAATGAAAATGATGTTCACTCTTATGAAGAAAAGATGAAAATAACTTTTATATACCTCTTTTCTTCAATACTTAACCCTTAAGTCTTTACAAAGACTTAAATGTCATTGTAGCTCATCATTAGATGAAGGGACAAAGTTGGACTTTGCTTCTTCAAATGGTAAAATGACCATTTTATCCTTTAGGGGTAAAATGGACATTTATATTAGTCAAAAGATGTAATTAAAATTTTAACCTTAGTAGAAAATTCTATAACCCCTAAACCCATCACATGGGCTTATGAATAGTGAATTTTCTCTAACCTTAAATTGCCTCTTTTCCATATCATATATGGGCTTAAGCCACATCTCATATGTTAAAGGTTTTCCCTAAGCTTAAAATTAGGCCTTTGATTTAGTCCAAATCAATTTCAATTTAATCTTTCTCTTTTGCAACATATACAAATTAAGATTTAATTTAATATAAACTTTCATAGATTAAACATTAGGACATGCTAGGATTCTTGTAAATTTAATTACATGTTTAATCATTTTACTACTAATTAATTAATTAAACACTTTAATTAATTATTAATTAATCATTATGGTAAACTTTTTACACTTGAAAGGTGATCATTATTGGATGCGTGACTTTCTAGGTTCATGTCTAATTAGCAATAGGAATGAGAAAATATTTTTCTCTACTAATGTGAAACCCCCACTTCACACTTAATCCCATAAGTTATGAGTGATAGCTAGCATTCCATGTCACGACTATCTAATTAGAAATGCACTAGAATCCCTTCATTAAAGATCTCAATCTCGGCTAAGGTAATAATTTATGTCAAACCCTAATGTACCTCGATTCCATGTCCTTATCTCGGTTTTAATTCTTGATGAGATTAAATTCCTAGTAGAAACTCTTTCTAGTGAATCTGTCTATCCTGGTTAGGAGCTTTAGTTATCAAGAATAACCATATAGCATAGGATCTTAACCTCGTTTACTCGAGGTAATGAATTCTATCTTGGCGATCACTTACCTCCATACATAACAAATTAAAACTATCACATGCCATATATGCGTACATGAATAGTATGTCTATGTAAGCAGTACTAACTCCTAACTACCTATCTATGAGATATAGTATCCCTTAAGTCAAAGGATTATATGCACTATTATGACCTAGATGATAAATAATTGATAAGTAGTGAAACTCCATATTATTATCATCTAACGTCACAGTTTGACTATTCATCCTATAAATATCTACTTGTTTGTATCGACATCATATGTCAAGCAATATGAGACTCACTGCTCTATAATCATCTATATCACATACTGATTATAAAAAACAAATAGAGGTGATGGTCTTTCGGAATTAATGATGCCCATCCATTAATCCTATGACCATGAACATATTTAAAATATTTGTACAAGAGTGATCTATCTCTCATATTCTCAACATTTGAGAATAGATCATCTTACAAATACTTAAGGACTATATTCAATAATATGAAACCCTTTTTCACATTATGAATATATTTATTGTGCCATTGGGAATTAATATCTACTATTACATAACTATTATATGGCTCATAGGGCACATACTACTATTAATTTCAAACAACATAATGGGAGCATTTTTAATTGAGGTACTTCAGGACTATGAAATTGCAATATCATCACATAACCAGCCTAAGATCCATCATTATGATGATCAAGTAAATAACTAGCATCGACAAAATGATGCAATAGTACTTTGAAGATAACATAATAAGTGTCTTGTACCATTATAATACTAGTTGGTGCAGAATTATACATGTTTAGGAAATTTACTGCAAATGTAATATCAAGTTTAGTACAATTTACAAGTACTCCTATAACACTCAATATGGTTCTTCGGGGCTAGATAATTCATCGTTATCTTCTTTAGGTGTAAAATTGTTTCTTTTCACTTCTAGTGAATAGACTGCTATTAGATTTATCCATGCAAAATTGTTTAAGTATCTTTTCTACATAAAGAAACTAGTATAGATATCATAATTAAATTTTTATTCATAGCAATCACATGGTACTCATATATGCATTTAATATATGTGCAAATATCACAACACAATGCATTTTAGGCATACCTGACTTGTAGTCTTTGAATCTTTATTACCCATCTTACATTTTCTTCCTAAAGACAAACATTTAGTTTTGCAATGTTGTAGATCGACATATACTCTCAAATTAAATTAAGATAAAAACCTGATGCTTTTTAAATAAGTAGCACAAAACGATAAAGAATATAGAAAAATTTTACTTGGCTAAATTTAAATAAAAGTAAATTGACAATTAATTAATACAAAAAAGTAATTCAAAACATGAATCAAATGTAAAAAGATCAATACAAATATTAATCTTACCTCATATGCATAACATACAGATGAACTATATTCAATTTAATTAAACACCATTTAATTTATGTACAAATTTCCTTTCGCTTACTATCATTGAAGCCCAATAAATCAATCTATTTAACAATTCATTTTGATTTCAATCATAAATTAAGATTAAAAACCATAAACAAATTCATCGCAAAAATAATCAAACAGCTCATTAACCATAACAACACCTAGTTGAATAGTTATTGATTAGCAAACTATGACTAAAATCTATTAATCAAAACTTCACCTCGTAACCAATTCATTGTAAAATATTAATAGTAAGGACAAAAGTCAGGACATGAAACAAGCAAATATTATTGGATCACAAAGATAATCTATTGAGAATTCACATTAAAAAAGCTCTTTTCTTGTGTTTTCCAATCGAAGTATTTATTTCTTGAGGATTAGAGTACTAAATCTTCAAGAACTAGTAGAAGACCAATTCATATACTAGTTTTCCAAAACTATAGAAAGTATTAGTTATTCAAGAATTATTTCTAAAACTATAGAGAGTGTTAGTTATTTAGGAACTATAAGGAAATTTAGTTCTTCAGGAATTTAGGATAACAATTCAAAAATTTTATATTTTATTTATTTATTTAATTAGTTTTTCAAGAACATGGGATATTACTTCTTTAACAAATTGAGATACTAGATTTTCAAAAATTTAGAATACTTTAGTTTTACGAATCAAATTTTCAAGAATTTATACCTTAGTTGTTTATTTAATTAGTTCTTCAAGAACTATAGATAATACTAGTTCTTCACGAAGTAGAATTTAAAATACAAATTATTCAGGAACTATATACGACACTAATTATTTAAGAACTATAATTAATTAATTAATTTAATTCTTTAAGAACTATATATAATACTAGTTCTTCAAGAACTATATTAATTTATTTAATTCTATAGGAATTTAGAACACAAATTCTTCAAGATTTGTATTTAATTAATTAAAATTAAATAGCATCAAATAATAATATTTAATAAAAAATAATGATAAAATTATTATTACAATAATAACTATATATCATGAAAATTATTATTATGCAAATGTATGTAAAATTTTATAACTAATATAAAAAAATTTATGTAGCTTTACGAAAATAATTAGAATAAATTTAAATATGGCCTTTCACCATATATTTTTAGTTTCGAATTGAATAGCCCTACAATTGGTAATTTGTTGAATTGATTCTATAATAGTAATATAGCACCGTGTTGTTGCCTGGGCCGATAAGCGTACCTTGCTCAAGTTTCTCGGTGACAGCAAGGTTGACAAGGCTTTTTTAATTAATCAATATAAATTTAACATATAAACAAGGTTTTAGTATGTGAAATCTTGTGCTCATGTATGAAAAAATTGGATGAAAATATGTCTTTTGTTATTACCGCTTACTCCAAAATATACCTTGAATTTGTATATTAAAATAAACAAATTGATAGAATCTCATGCTGATATAACGTGTTATAAAATAGAGAGAAAATAATAGAGAAAAGTAAAAAAAGAACAGAAGAGAGAATAAGTTCTATGTGTATAACTTTATTAATTGAAACATTTATTTATAAGTATAAAATATTACAGAGATAAAAATAGAAATAGAGTTCTATTTACATAAAAATATCTGTCTATAGAGATAAATGATAGATATTCAATCTTATCATAAGATTTAAATATTATCACGATAAAATTAAAATTAAAAAATCTTCAAAACAAAAATATTCAACAAAAGAGGAAAAAAATCTTCAAAAACATATAAAAAAAAAAAAACTAAATCTGAGTTTCCACACCATTTCCCATCAAACAAAACGTGCCTTGTATGTTGCAACCATCTCCATTGCCAAATAAAACTCTGTTGACCCATACTTTATATCTGTGGCTTTCAGTATGTGTTTCTCTCGGCAACTTATATTATGGATTTAGGACCTATATCATGGACATGTAACTATAATAAGTATAATATACATAGTATAAAATTAATATGGCAAATTGGCACAATTGGTTAAGATACTAGTTTAAAGACCTCAAGATCTTAGGTTCAAGCCTCATAAAACTCTTTTTTTTTTTTGTTTTTATCTTCTCAAGATCTTAGGTTCAAGCCTCATAAAACTCCTTTTTTTTTTTTTATCTTTTTCATTTATTCTTTTTTTTTTCTCTTTTATTTATTTATTTTTTTTCTTTTCTAGGTTTTTATTTATTCTTTTTTTTTTCAGTTTTTTTTCTTTTTGCTTTTTAATATCAAAAATATTGAAAAAATTATATTAATGGTTGAATTTTTTTTATTTGATTCTTATAATAATAATTAAGTTTAATATCATTAATTTTTCAACGTAATTTTTATTTATGAATTTTAATATTTTTATGGGTAATTTTTTTACATGATTTTTAAAGATAATTTAACAAAAAGATAAATATCATATTTATCTTTTTTATAATAATGAATTTTCAAAAATTAAATCTTTTTTAAATAATAATAAATTTATTGAAAATTCACTGTCAAATATAATTTATATGATAATCATATTCACTACTTATAAATAATATGTTGATTAAGTGTTACTTATAAATTCATCAAATATATAGTATAAGTTTATCATTTATAAACTATAAATTTATATTAAACTTTAAATTATCAGATTTATTAGATTTAAAATTTAGATTTATTACATATAACGTTTAAATTTATTATATATCACATACATATTCATTATTTTTTACTGTCAGATTTATGATTTAATTATTCTATAATTTAATTTTATTCATTCTTCATATTTATAATTTTCATTTTTTAATATTTCACATATAATTATGAGGTTTATTATATTTAAAATTTAGGTTTATCACATATAACTATCAAGTTCATTAGATATAATATTTAGTTTTTTCACATATAACTATCAGGTTAATTAGATATATCATATGCATAATTATTTACTTTTACTATCAGATTCATAATTTAATTATTATATAATTTTATTTTATTTATTTCTCATATTTATAATTTTTATTTTCTAATATTTCATATATAATTATGAGATTTATTAGATTTAAAGTTTAGATTCATCACATATAACTATCATGTTTACTAGATATATCATATGCATATTCATTTACTTTTATTGTCAGATTTATAATTTAATTATTATATAATTTAATTTTTGTCATTTCTTATATTTATAATTTTTATTTTTTAATATTTTATATATAATTATGATGTTTATTAGATTTAAAATTTAGATTCATCACATATAACTATCAAGTTCATTAGATATAACATTGAGATTCATCATATATCACATGTAGATTCATTATTTTTTACTATCAAATTCATGATTATAAATCAATACTAAATTATTTTTTTTTATTATTATTAATCAACAAATAGCTTTGTTATTTTGATCAAGTAGAATTTAAGGCAATATAAGTAATAGATTCATTAAGTATTATTTATAGATTCATCAAAAATATAGTGTAAATTTATTATTTGTAAACTATAAATTTATCAATTATACTAATAAGAGAATAAAACATATTCTTTAAAAGTGATGAATTTATCTTTTATATTTTATGAACCTATACTTTATAACTGATGAACTTATCCTCTATAATTTATAAATTTTGATAGGTTAGTTTATAGCATAAAAAATTTTAGATATTATTTTATAATTAATTTAAATAATATATATATATATATATATATATATATATATATATATATATATATATATATATATATATATATATATATATATATATATATATATATGTTAATTTTATATAAATTTATAGAAAGTAAATTTTATTTGATGTGTTAAATAATTTATCTAAATAAATATAAAATAATATTTAATAACTTTATTAGTTTTTTCAAATTTAAGATAAATAAAAAATCAAACTGATAATTCCATGGAAATAAATAAATAAATATTTATAAAAAATTCAACTATTAATATAATTTTTTTTCTTATAGAAATAAATATAAATTTAATTAGAATAATTAAATAAATAAAAAAATTTAACTATTATTATAATTTTAATTGCAAATATTACAAATAAAGAAAGAAAAAGAAAAATAATAACTGAAAAAAGGAAAAAAATAAAAAATAACTAAAAAAAATATAGAGTTAGACTCAAACTCTCAACCTCATGAATATACTAAATATATTAATCAGTTGTACTAACTAAAGTTTATAATTAATTTACTATATAAATAATATTTAATATTTCAAATTCAGATTCATAATATAAAATGGATCTGAGTCCATGATATAACAACTCGTTTCTCTCTATAACTGTCTTCCCTAATTGCGGTATTTTTGTTAGAATTTCTCTATCTTCCTTTTGTTTTCTTTTTGTTAAATTTTTCTTTTGAAGATTTTTTTTTATTTTTTATTCTGAATGTTTTTCTAATTATTTAAATTTTTATTTTTTAAATTTTAATATTTTTATTATTTAAAAATATGAAATGAGTCACATTTTTTACTTTACCAAATTCAATTAACAATATTAGTATAATTAATAGAGCAATTCATAAATTAAACCAAATTAGAAGTTCAAGATTGTAATTTAGAAAAGCTTAATTAAGGGTTAATTAAGTATTTGGAATTGAAGATTGTAATTAAGAAAAGTTTAATTAAGGGTTAATTAAGTATTTGGAAAAAATTTAGGCAGTGATTAGGCATTTTTTCCATATTCTTTTGATTAGCAAATTATAATGAGTGAAATTAAATTTTTTTCATTAATTTTTTTTTCAAGTATAATACAGTGGCAACTCTTTTCTCCTTAAATAAATAAATAAATAAATCAATAAATAAATTTCAACTTCACATGTGATAGTCGCCCTGTGAGACCAAATCCGAATCAACATTCGGATTCCCTTCAACATTTATAAGCCATCCAAATACTTTATATTTTATATAATATAATTAAATTAAAAAAATGATTTAGAAATAAGTTGGCCTTGATGGGAAACACAAATGTGCAAGAATTTAATTCAATTAAATTTTATTTTGTTAATTCTCATGTTTAGATAAAAATGAAATTTAATTCATTTAAATTAAAAAAAGAGTCATTTTGAAAAAAATAAAATAAAATCATGTTAAAAAGTAAACAAGAAATTTATTCATTTAATGAAATAAAATATTAAAAAATCTAGAACGTCATCTTCTAAATTAAATATAACTCCTTTTATATATAATAAGTAAAATGATAAAATAATTATATATTTTTGCTTTTCAATTACTTCAAACAATAAAAGTCAATGAATTATATCATTTTAAAATTTATTTCAATTGAATTCTATCATTAATAAAAAAAACGAGCTATTTCAAAAAGTGCCTTGATATAAAAAAAATATTAATTTTGGCTTATAAAATGTAATTTTTTTTTTGATAAATTTAGTTCCAATTGGTAATTAAACTCGAAACTTTATTATTCAGAAAACGATTTTAATATAACTGAATTAACTATTATATAATAATAATTGTAACAAAATACAATTTTTAAAATCACTTATAATAATTATTTATATTTATCATCATAAAATTTATTTATAATTTTACCAAAAAGTATTATTTTTATATAGTGATGTCCTGAGTTCAAATTTCTAAATTTAAGCCTAATTATTAACTAAACACAATCATTATCTTCTATTTTCTATAATTTAATATACATACTTTTCAAATTATTTCCAGTTTAATATGTTTTGTGAGCAGGAAAAACAAGAGAAAACCTGATTTTTAAAATATTTTTAATATTTTCTAAGATGTTCAAAAAAATTTAATATTTTTTAAAATGTAACTTACGAATACTTTTCTTAGCCACCAATTACAATTAAGATCCACGTGTTTCATGTTAAATTTTATATGTTCATAAAAGGTTTAGTGTTTGAAACAAAAAGCATACGTATGACGTAGAAGCTTTTTTCCTTTTTCTTTACCCCCTTATATAATGATGAAGAATCTTAAGTGTATCGTTCTCTAGCGGGTCTTAATTACGTAACGTACTTTACGTAGGCTTTTTTGAACTTTCATCGCCTGAAATTGATTGACTTGGAAAATATTTGATGCTAATACCAATTGTTTTTTCAGCAATAAAATGATATATATTCACCTCTTTGATTTGATAAAAATCCATCAAAAATTTTTTGTTAGCAAAATGAATTTACTCCTCATT
The DNA here is from genome assembly GCA_947687605.1 of Reutealis trisperma. Lineage (NCBI taxonomy): Eukaryota > Viridiplantae > Streptophyta > Magnoliopsida > Malpighiales > Euphorbiaceae > Reutealis > Reutealis trisperma. Next base: position 149,163 of record CANTUT010000591.1, read on the forward strand.
TTGTAGTCAATAATTCAATTTTAAAAGGTTGAAATTGCTGAAAAAATAGGTGTTTAGAACGGTTTTAAGTTTGAATAGAAAATTGATTACAATTTTTTTTTTGTAACAGTTATTTAAGACTTTCTTCATGGTATTTATTGCCTTCTATTGGTCTTTATAAAATATAATTATTTTTAGTTGTTTTATTTTTCTAACATTTTATTGAGGATATTTTAGAAAATAAGAAAAAATAATTCAATTATAGATTGTCGCAAACACAAAAGTATACAATTCAATTGAATTCCATATTTTAAGTTGTATCTTTCCGAACATTGGAAATTCATTTGTAAATGAATTCCAAATGAATTGTACTTAAAATTCATTTGAAATGAATTTAACATTTGTAATTCATTCATTTCAAACGGACTCTTAGAGTCTTTTCTTATCTAGTGATAAGTTCAAACATTATTTTAGTAAGTGGAAAAGTAATTTTGTGGTGCTTAAAATTACTTGATTACTATTGTATCCTCAAAAATAGATGTCAAAATCAACCTCAAGTACTAATAGTGAGGGATGAATTTATTTTAAGAAAACTGTGTGAAATACAGGCCTCCAGTTACATTTATTTAGTTTATTTTTATCGTAAGTTTGCTCTACTTCTACACGCTCTACCTTGTGCTCAACATCATCCTCGCTCAATCTCAACTTCGCTATGCTTCATCTTCTAATTGTCTCAACTCATCACCATTCAGAATTACAGTCTTCTCATTCAGTTTGCTTGGCATCGCCTTATATAGCTTGGACTTGGGTCACTTTACTTCACCTTGCAAAGCTTGACCTAATCGCTTTGCTACTTGATCAACTGTACATTCTCCTCGACTCACTTAAATTCAAGGGTGTTCGATCCTCCTTGATTGCGATGAGCATGTCAACAGATTGTTTTATCAAGGTCGTGCATTATCTTTTACCTTGTCATATTGCTAAGATATAAATATATTATTTGTATATTTTATCTAACAATCTTAAAGCAATTTTTATCCTTGCTTTGGAGATAATTTTGCTTTGGAGATATTTATATTCTGGACTGGACAATTATTTTTTATTTTATTTTACATCTTTAGCTTCTTATTAAAATCTAGAAGCTTGCCTTGCAAGCTTAAAATTTTGAATTTTCAGAAATAGAGATTGCAAATGATCAAAGTGCAATATTTCTAATGCCATCCTCGTCTGTTACAAAGGTGACTACCCTTATTGTACTTATTTCGTTTCCTGTGAATCAAAGAGAAAAGCTAGAAAAATTTATATGGCTTGAATTTTAAAAGTTAGCAACAAAAAATGTTGTTCTATTTGACCACGTTGAATCTTGCATGATCCTTGATCGAAGATGCTCTTACTTTGAAAGAAGATGAGCAGGGTGTTCAAGTGAGGGTTGCTCATGACACACTTGGCATCATTTTGATTTAATGTGAAGGAATTAAGTCATGAATGTGCTACAAGACTTGCTATAGTGTACAGTGGAAGAAAGACTGCTAAATAGTTGTGGGATTCCTTGGACCACAAATATAGTGTTAAAAAATTTATGGTGGGGGGGTGTTTCCTTGAATATAAAATCGTGCAATCTAAAACTGTGGTTAGTCAACTATAAGTACTTCAAGTAATTCTTCATGAAATTTATGCCGAGGGTATGAACTTGAGTGAGACCTTCCAAATAGCTACTATTATTGAAAAGATATCCCTAGTTGGAAGAACTTCAAAAACTACATTAATCATAAGTGAAAGGAGATGACATTGAAGAGCTAATTGTTAGAATTCAAAACAAATAATACAATAAAAGCTTGAGGGGATATTTACCTTCAGAAGTGAATGTAAACATTGTTAAGCATGGACAAAGTTTGAAGAAAAAGAAAAATAAGACTGAAAAGCAGTCCAAGACGGCACTAATGGTGGAGTTTCCAAAAAGAAATTTCAAGGTAAATGCTTTAATTATGATAGGGTGGTTCACAAATCTTTTGAATGTAAGTTGTCAACAAGGAAAAAGAAAAACCATGAAGCTAATAAGGTTGATGATATCAATAAATATATCTTCGACATTGTGAATCCTTAATTTTTCACTCTCATGATATGGCCACAATTTGACACTTGCTAAGATTGGTGCACTATACAAAGCCGGTATGGTGGTCTCGCTAGTTGGCTAGTAGGTGTGAACCCTAAAAAATACACCTCCAGTGGACCGTCTTTCAGTTACGGGCCCGAAATGGACAAAAACATATCGAATCGCGCGAGTGGCGCGCTGTCATCTAGGACGTTTGCCGTGCTGCCTTCTCATTTCGTGCCTCCAGAATTCTAGCCATGCCTCCATGCGCGGCACCAAGAGGAGGCCGACGGTTTGGCGGCACGCCTGACGTGCCGCCCAGACAGCCGGGCTGTCGGCTGTGCCGCCCCTGCCGCCGGCGCTGCTCCAGCACCGCTGTCCGTACCGCTGGATCCTCCTTTGGCAGCTCTATAAATAGGAGCTTCCTCCAGCCTCATTTGGCATGACTTCCAAAGCATTCCAAAGCAATTCAAGAGTTTTCAAAAGCAATTGAGGCATATTTTAAAGCATATTTTCGTTCTTATACTCATACATTTTGCTACTTCTAGGTCTAGATACCAAATTTCCTTTGAATTCAAGGTGGAGTTGAGATCCAGAGAAAAACTAGTTCCATTCGTTCAAAAGCCAAGAAAAGCAAAGGTATAATCCCTTTTCTATCTTTAAAATTCTAAATTCAGATCTAGAATTCTCTTTAGGTCTAAAACTGAAAAGATCTAAAACTTATTAATTTAAGAATCAGAATTAAGTTAATAAGCAAACCAACATATTTTTTAAAACCCCTCATTCGCAAAAAGGGAGAACTGCATGGGGTTTAATTCCTATTCGATAGGATACGCAGGCTGCCATTCTGAAGGGCATCAACTCCAAAATCTTTTATCAATATTGTTTTCCTTTTTTTATTTTGATTTATTTGTACTAATTTTTTATTTATGATTTTATTTTTAGTTTAGTTGGGGAATGTGTGCTTTTCCTAGTACCCATAAGGGCTAGAGGAAAGATCCCCTTTATTTCATTTGTTTTGATATTGTAATAATTAAGTAGGATTTATCTTGCCTATTTATTTATTATTATCATTCCATCACATCATATATATATATATATATATATATAATATATATATCATCATTATATTCCTATTCATCATACACAAAAATTCAATTTTAAGAGTTATTTTGCATTTTTTTTAGCCAAACTAAAGAAAATACATTTTCTTAACTGTGTAATTATCAAAACTTGATCTCCGAGCCCTCCTTGGTCACTCGCGGATCGGTGCATTTTCCATTGGGATAAATCAAATACTGGAGTCAATCGTGTTGGGTTTTCTTTAATTTTCCCAATTAAAATAAATAAATTAAAGTGGCGAATCACTTTTCAACCTTCAAAATACAAAAATTAATTTTCTGAACTCACAGCGAGTTCCAATTGTGGAGTTTCTCCCGAAGAGCATTTCGATCCGTCGGCGGATCGGACCGGTGCTCGGGCGAGGCCTTACAGTTGGTGACTTCGCTGGGGACAATTTAAAGTTTTTTTTTTCAAAATAAAAGATAAAGTGGATTACTTTTGGTATAATACCAAGTTTGGCTTTAAAAGCAAAATAACTCTTTCATGCATCACTACATCGGACTCCTTGTCCAAAAAAAAAAAAAAAACCTAGCTTCCTAGGAAAACAAAGGATAGAAAGTAACATCGAGTGGGCAACCTTCCTTAGGTCTACTTGCCAATAGTGAAATCATCCAGCCCACGATGTATCCTCTAATCCTTTTAGAGGTGTAATGAGTATGCACGTACCATTGGACCCACGCAAGGCTCCTTGTCTCACATATGGTTAGGTATATCGCATCTCTAGTGTGATGGGTTCCCTTCAAACCACCCTAACCCTTTCATGTAATGACTCATAGAACCTTCCTTTAGGGTTGTATGTACCATAATGTTGGAACTTGGTATGTCATTATCATGAAATCTTTTTTCCATTCATGCATACATGCATGCATGCATAAACCTCACAAAATTGGAGGGTCTTAATTCCACTCAAACACTGCTAGTCCCAATTATAAACCCATGTCAACCCATGGTCCCAGTCAAAATCTGATATACTCCATGATCTTTATCCCATACCTATGCTAGAAACTGACCCAGCTTTATTTCTTTATCCTAAAGGTTGACAAGATGTCTATTGCTGGAGAAGAGACCTCTACCACCAAAGCTGATGAGATTTTTGATGAGCTGTTTTCCAAACTCTCTGAACACTAGGAGACCATCATGAAAAGGCAGAAAGCCCTTTTCCAAGACATGCTGAAGGCCCAAAGGAGGGCTATCATAGAGGATGTCCATGCCATGTTAGAACAAACCTCCCTGGCCCAAAACCCCACTGAGCCAAAATCATTCAAATCTGACCCAAAACCCACCTTTTATCCTATCTATGGATCCACTTCCAGAGTTGAATCCAAAAACAAAGACACTGCTATCATCCCACCACTACCAATCCCATCACCAGAGTTCCTCAAAAATAACTCACCAACAACAAATATCACTTCTACCTCCACCTTCTAACCCGCGGATCCTTTCCAAGGGAAAGAGGTTATTCTTGAGATTAAAGCCTGCATGGGAAAGATGGAGCGTATGGAGAAGATGCTGTTGGGGATGAAGAAGAAAGAGGATTTGGTTGATACAGAATCCTTAAGCTTGTTCCCTAATGCAAGGGTTCCTCCCAAATTCAGGATGCCTGAGTTTGACAAATTTGATAGGACTACCTGCCCCAAGACCCACCTCAAAGTCTATGTGGGAGCTATGCATCCATTGGGTGTGGATAATCAACTTCTAGCCCAATTATTTCAACAATCACTAACCGAAATAGCTGTGAAGTGGTTTGTAGACTTAGATGTCACCAAGAAACGGACCTGGGATGACATCTGCAATATTTTTGTTCAACAATATCACTTCAACATCGAGGTCGATGTAACCAAAAGAGACCTCGAGACCACCAAGCAGTATGCTAAGGAATCCTTTTCCTTGTTCCTTACAAGGTGGAGGAAGAAGGCTTCTCAAATGGTAAACCGACCTCCTGAAAATGAGCAAATTGACATAATTGTCAAGAATCTACTGCCAGTTTACCGAGAGAGGCTGTAGACTCAATGCTTGCCTTCCTTCAAAGCCCTAATTGCCATTGCTTCAAAAATCAAAGATTTGATTTAGAGTGGTCAGATCAAAGAAGACACTGCATCAGGGCCAAGGTATAAGAAGCCCACTCATCAGGGTAATGTCACTTCCTCAACGAGAAAGGGGGGGGGGGAAGTTAATACTATGACTATTAAGAAGCCTATCCAGATTGAAAGGAGGCAGTTTTCCAATCTTGGGGGTGTACCCATGAGTATCATCTTAAAGAAGCTGCTTGAGGAAAATATGGTAAAACTTCTGGAGCCAAAACCAATCCCCAATCCACTTCCCAAAAATTACAACCCACATGAGAGGTGCGATTATCATTAAGGACCTGGGCATAAAACAGATGCATGCAAGGCCCTTAGACACAGAATTCAGGACCTCATTAACTCCAATGACCTTATTCCCCCAAAAGCCTGACCCAACATCAACACCAACCCTTTGCCCAATCACACAATCAATGTTATAAACAATCATAAGGGAGTTGACCCTGTCTCCTTGATAGAGTCAAATCCCAGTTATTGCTGTGTCTTGGACCTCACTAACCTAGTTGAGGAGATTGATGCCATCACCAGAAGTGGTAGAGTTATCCAGAACTAACCAACCCCAAACACACAACCTACCCAACCCATTTCTGCACTTGCTGACAAATTGAAAGGGATTCTTGAACCAGACGAAGATCCCATTCTTAAACAACTCAAGAAGACACAAGCCAACATCTCAATTTGGAGGTTGATCTAATCCTCATATCCACACCGCCAAGCTCTTTGCAAGGCGCTGAATCAATGCCAAGCTCCAATTGACATTACACCAGAAAACCTTGTGGCTTCTATTACCTCTGCTGCTAAAGGGGTGTCTATCACTTTTGGAGAAACTGACATTCTAGAAGGAGATCCTAACCACAACAATGCCCTTTACATCACAGTGGTAACGTGGGGAAAGACTATGCCAATGGTTCTTATTGATAATGGTTTAGCTCTGAATGTGTGCCTTTTGAAGGTGGCAAGCTGCTTAGGATTGGAGGTTACTGATTTCACCCCTTCGGATCAGATTGTAAGGGCATATGATAATTCTAAGAGGGAGGTCCTTGGAGTAGCTATCATTGATGTAACTATTAGGCCAACATCTTTCACCATACCATTTCAAGTGATTGATGTACCTTATTGCTTTAACCTACTACTTGGGAGGCCCTGGATCCTCCAAGCAAAGGCAATCCCTTCCTCTCTTCACCAGAAAGTCAAGTTCCCTTTCAGAAATGGGGTCGTAACTGTAAAAGGGGACATGTATGGAAGACTAGACATTCCAAGCTCTGTTCCTATTCTTGAGATTCAACCCGAGCTATCCTCCTATCCACTTTCAGGTTTCTCCTTCATACAGTACATTGAGGGTGAAGAGGGTAAAGAATTTGTTCCCTTTGATTTTGACCCCTTTGGGAATATTGCTGTTGCTAACATGCTTTGCAAAATGAATTACTTTCCTGGTCTAGGTTTGGGAAGAAGCCAACAGGGATTGAAGTCTTTCCTGGACTATCCAGTGGCAACACCACCATTTGGGCTAGGATATGAGCCCACTGATGCAGATTTGGAAGAAATAGAAAATCGGGCCAAAGACCGAATAGCTGCCCTTAAGAGAGGTGAGGTTTATGACTAACCCATGCGCCCTTACTTCAAAACTCTAAATGGCTACTTTGTAAAGGAAGGTAACACAGTCCCTTACTATAACTTTCCTGAGCCTTGGGTCTGCCTTATTACCAGAAAACTAATTCTCGGATTTGAAATTTTTTCTGATGTCAGGCTTGAGATAGAAGATTATGAACCAATCTACATGCTCAGTCAAGATTAGGAAGAGAACATGGAGGCTAGTCTCATTGATGAAGTATCCATGCTCACTGTTGAGGACGAGAAAATTGACCCTTCCACCTTAATCCAGCCCACCGAGACCGAGCTGCAAAATTGGTCCTTTGAGGAGAATCCTTTCTATCCATCCGACCCAGAGTTTGAACCAGATTCCATACCTGAATCAGAGTCCCAATTTGAGATAGACTCATCTTTTGAATCTGAGTCCATCTCTTCTATTTCTTCTGATGATGATGTAACTGACCTTGTGGGTCTCACTTTTTGGTTTGATGTAAATTGGGACATATCCCCACTTGAAATCAATAAAAATCAAACTCTTTTCTCTTACGACTCTGTGTCTCTATTTTTCTTTGATGTTCCAACTTTTAAATCTGACTTAAATGAGACATCAAGTAAAAATGAAATAAATGAAATAAAAGATGACACAATTAAAGAGCCCATCAATGCTGGCACTCATGACATACAAAAAATTACATACATTGCATCTGCATGCATAAACAGGGATCACATTGAAAAGACGATTAGAGAATTTCAAGATTGTTTTGCATGGCAACCGAAAGACATGACAGGGTTGGATCCAAGCATAGCAGTTCACAAAATCCCAGTTTATCCAGGTGCTAAGCCTGTCAAGCAGAAATTGAGAAGACTCAAGATAGAATGGTCTATTCCAATCAAAGAAGAAATTGCTAACCTACTGGACCACAACTTCATTGAGCCCATCAACTATCCATCCTGGCTGGCTAACATTGTGCCGGTTCCCAAAAAGGATGGTAAAGTCAAAATGTGTGTGGATTATAGGGATCTGAACAAAGCTTGTTGTAAGGATGATTTTCCTTTGCCTCACATTGATTTGTTGGTAGACCGCATGGCAGGTTCTAAATTGTTTTCCTTAATAGACCTGGCTGCAAGGTATAGTCAGATCATGGTTCATCCTCCTGACAAAGAGAAGACAACATTCATTACTGAACGGGGCACCTATTGCTACCGGGTCATGCCATTTGGGCTTAAGAATGCTGGGGCAACCTACCAGAGGATGGCAACTACCATTTTCCATGACATGATTGAAGTTTATGTGGATGACATGGTAATCAAAGGCACCACTGTTAAAGAACATTCAGAGGCATTAAGGCGATTCTTCCTTAGACTTCGCTAGTACAATCTCAAGCTCAATCCTGCCAAATGTGTCTTCGAAGCCTCATCTGGAGTATTCCTGGGCCACATGGTCAGCAAGAAGGGTATAAAAGTAGACCCTACTAAGTCAAAGGCAATTCTAGAAATGCCACCTCTAAAAACAGAAAAGGAGATCAGAGGTTTTCTTGGATAGCTACAATACATTAGTCGATTCATCAATCAGTTGGCTGATGTATGTGGTCCCATCTTCAAACTACTCAGAAAAGGAGCCTCCAAGCAGTGGAATGATGACTATCAGAAAGCTTTTGACTAGATCAAGCAATAATTACTAAACCCACTGGTGCTACAGCCACCAAGGTTTGGAAAGCCTTTGTTGCTTTATCTATCAGTAACAGATGAAGCAATGGGAGCAATGCTTTCCTAAAATGCTCCTGACTCCAGCAAGGAGAATGCAATCTATTACCTGAGCAAAAGGATGCTATTTCATGAGCTCAAGTACAGTTTCACAGAAAAACTGTGTCTTGCTTTGGTGTGGGTCTGCCACAAGCTGCAACACTACCTTTGCTCCTTCACAACTCATGTTCTTACTGACAAGAGCCCTTTGAAATTCCTTATGGAGAAGCCGATTCTTGACAGTAAGATGGCAAGGTGGATGGATGTATTAGTTGCATATGTTCTGAAATATGTACAGCGAAAAGCAGTCAAGGGGAGCATTGTGGTTGATCAGTTAGCTGCAGCTCCGGTAGATGATCATTGGTTTGAACCTGAATTTCCTGATGAAGACATCCTGACAATTGACACTGAAGTTTGGAAGCTTTACTTTGATAGGGCATCTAACAACAAAGGATATGGTGCCGGCATTGTATTCATTACACCAAGTGGGGAAAACTTACCCATTGCCATCAAACTGAACTTCGAAGTGACAAATAATGAAGCAGAGTTGAGGCATGCATCTGTGGTCTTGAGTCAGCAATAAGGCTCAGAATCAAATGCCTTGAGATTTATGGGGATTAGAATATGATAGTCTCCCAAGCCTTGGGAAAGTGGAAGATCAGAGAAGAGCATTTGGTTTCTTACCATAAACGCCTAAATGAACTAGCAGCTAGTTTTCATGAACTGTCTTTCCATTATCTTCCAAGGACGAAGAATAGATTTGCTAATACTTTGGCAACACTTGCTTCGATGCTTGATATAAGCGATAACTTCATAATCAGATCAGTTACAATTGAAGTTAAGCATGAGTCAGGCTGTGTAGCTCATTGTATGAATATCCAAGCAGTTGACAGCAAACCATGGTTTTGGGACATATTCAACTACATCAAGAATGGACTCTATCCTGAAGGAGCCTCTAAGACAGAAAAGAGGACTTTAAGATAGTTGTCCAAGAGTTTCATTCCAAATGGGGAAGTGCTCTACAAGCGGGCTTGGGATAACATCCATCTGAGATGTGTCACTGAAACAAAAGCCCAACAGATCATAGAACAGATGCATGGTGGCAACGAAGGTCCATACATGAACGAAATTGCTCTAGCCCGCAAGATCATAAATCAGGATTACTTCTGGCTTACCATGAATCAAGATTGCACAAGATATGCACAGAAGTGTCATAAAAGTCAGATCTACGCTAAACTTCAGAAGAAACCTCCTGTGCCTTTATCACCTATCACTACGCCTTGGCCATTTGCAACTTAGGGCCTAAACGTCATTAGCAAGATATGCCTGAAGTCTTCCGGCAAACATGAATTCATTTTAGTAGCTATTGACTACTTCTTTAAATGGGTTAAAGCTGCACCTTACCAGGTATTAGACTCTAAACGAGTAGCCCAGTTTATTCGTACCAACATTCTTTGTAGGTATGGGGTCCAATTTGAGATCATTACTGATAATGGATCTCACTTCCAAAAGGAGGTTGCTCTACTATTAAAGAAGGAGAAAATTCAACACCACAAGTCTTCTCCGTACAAACCTCAAACAAATGGCGCAGTTGAAGCCGCAAATAAGACTCTTAAGAGCATACTGCAAAAGATGGCTGACAACCATAAGGATTGGCACCTGCATTTGCCATATGCCTTATGGGGATATAGAAAAATAGTGCATACTCCAACTGATGCTACACCTTACTCTTTGGTGTACGGGATGGAGGCTGTTCTGCCAATCGAGGTAAAAATCAAGTCAGCTCGCATTCTGAGGGAGAGTCAATTGGACGAAGTGGAATGGGCAAAAGGTTACCATAACCAACTTCTAGCCATCAACGAAAAGAGAATGGATGCCTTATATCAGATGCAAGGTTATTAACAGAAACTGGCCCGACATTTCAATAAGAGAGTCAGGGACAGAGGATTGCAAGAGGGTCACCTTGTTTTGAAAGAAATAAAGGCACCTGTTCACGATCCAAGGGGAAAATTTAGATGAAACTGGAGTGGTCTGTTTCTGATTAAGAAGATCTTATCCGGAGGAGCTGCAATCCTAACAAACTTGGATGGCATAGAATTTGCTAGCCCATGCAACCTGGATCAACTTAAGAGATACTTTGTATAAAGCATCCTTGTAACTCATGCATAGCATTTGCTAGCATTGTAAAATCATGATCAGCATTCACATTCTTTTCCTTAAAGTCAGAACTACGTGGACCTAATTCTCCATAAAGAGGAAAAAAGAATAAAAATCATAAAGCATTGAAAGGAGATACGTAGGCAGCCCATGTGGGTTCGGTCCAATTCATCAATAAAACTCTTCATTCTTACATTCACTTGGCTCTTAATTGTGTCACAAAAAAATATAAAAAATAAAAAGCTCGCTGAGTTGAAAACCCGAAAGGGCAGCTTAGGCAAAAGTTAGAGCCGTAAAAGAGATAAAAAAAATGAAATGATGTCTTATTTTGTCTCATTTAAACTTTGGAACATTGAAAGAAAATAAAGACATGGTCAAAATTTGCCCTAAGCTAAAACAAATAATCATGATTCTTCCTCTATCTCCTCAAGAATAGCAGCCCTTTTAGCCTTCTCTGATTTTTGGGAGTTGGCTATCCACCAATCAATATATTGCATAATTTACCACCTTGGTCAGCAGGGTGAACAGCATGAAAACCCCTTACCCATCCATTTCTGATAGCTCGAGCAACAGTCTCAGTAATCAAAATAGATTCAAATAGAGTGCCATCTGGGGGCACGCCCTGACTGTGTCGCATTTGACACATAACACTAGTAGCCTAGTAAAAGGTCATCATCCTCAGCCCCAGCAGGTAGACCATCTTATAGCCAAAGCTCATGGTCATGAATCTTATGATCTTGTACCCTTCACACCTCCACAGCAGGTCATCAGAATTCAGCTCCATCAACCAATTTATCCATTCTTTCTTGAAATTCCGTTCAATCATAATGGTTCGAGTTCTATACCATGAAGTAGAATAATCCACCTTGGTGGGAGGTCCAACTATCCGGAGATGATCTCTCAGCCAAATCTGAAAAGTGCAAAAGAGATAAGCATAAGCATAGAAAGTAGTTGAATGGAAATTCAGAAGTCAAACTTCAACTAACCTGAAGAATAATAGGGCTAATTGACCACGGCCCATCAAAAGTGCAAGATCTGTCCAAACTCATGATGGTCTCAGCCAGCACTATGGTTGCAATAGATCTCCCCTCCTCTATTTGCGGAATCAGCTCAGTAACTCTAGCATTGCCCCAACCAGTAGGGATCATGAAAATGTATCCGGAAGTCAGACAAAAGGACAGAGCCCGCATCCTCAAATGGAACCACCCATCATCTTCAAAATCTTTAGGATCATGGAAGTCTGCTATCACAACATTCAGATCTACCCAGTCATCCACCACCATGGGACTAGCAACCTCAGTACTCAAATCAAAAAGTCCTTTGAAGGAGTTGAAATATCCTACCTTCTCAATAAGAGTAGCTAGCATAGCCTATGGATCAGATCCAAGCAGCACAGAAAATTCCTCAAATGTAGGACACATCTCTTCCATAGATGCCCCAAACCTAAAGACATGGGCAGTTGAATCCAAAAGCACAATCAGGCGTGCAGAAATTCCCAATCAATCTTTATTCCTCTTAGGGTGGGCATAGCGCTTACCCCATACCTTCCCAGATTAATTCTCTCCACTTTTGTGAGGTTCTTACACCATAAGAATATTGCATGGCTGAAATAAGGCTCCATTGTGAGAAATAAAAATAAAAATTTTTTGATGGAGAGCAAAAAGTGTTTGAAAGTGACTTTTGATGGCACAGAAATCGATGGTACGGACTGAAAATGGACAAAAAGCTATTTAAATAGATAGATTCTGACCTGCCATACCTGTTGCCAGCGGCATAGTAAGCATGCCGCCCGGTGTGGCAGCACGCCGGTCATGCCGCTATGGCGGAGGCACGCTGGACATGCTGCCTGAGGCGGCAGCATGGCAATTGTGCCGCCTGTATGGCTGCATGCCAACCATACCGCCCAAACCCTCCTCTACCTCCTTATGTCTCCTTTCCTCAAAACAAGTTTTTACATGATTTCGGGTTTAAAATCATTCATTTTTCTCAAAATCGAGTAGAAAACGAGAGAAAAGCATAAGGTATAGCGCAATAGAATTCTTATTTCAGCCAAACATCTGTATTGATACCATGCACCCATGTCATTCAAAACATACATAAAGTCATAACATATCATACATTTCAAAATGTCATGTAAGCATAAAAGTGCATATATTCAAAATATCATGCATACATTCATCATCCTCAGTACATGTATACATGAAAAAGCAAAAACTAACAAAATAGGTCTCTAACAACCACGCCTGGGTCTGCGGCTCCCTTGCTTGGGCATATCCTGTTCATGACTATCCTCTGACAAGTCCCTCTCGTACAGAAAGGAGGTCAAAGCAAATTCATATCGGCCCAAGAGGTCATAGTGATAGCAAACAAACTCCATGGGAACCTGAGAAAGAAAGAAATATCAGAATCACTACAAGGCAAACTGTCAAAAGGTCAAAAGTTCCAGTCGAACAAAATCATTACCTCTGTCACAGTCTTAGGGATAGTAGGAAAGAAGGTTGAACGCTCATTAGGAAGATGGTAACATTGTAATTGGTTGTCACCAGAGAAATAATCCAGATAAGCTGGCAAGCAAACAAGACCGATAGGCAAAGGAACTGAATCAGTCAGACCTCCCACTGAAGCATCTGGAGCTGGAGTTGGGGCAGAGCCGCTAGCCCCTGAAGGGCCAATCCCAGAAGGATCAGTTGCAAAACTTGAATGGCCAGCCATAACACCTGAAGGTCCAACCCTAGGACCTATGCTGCCAATCGGAACAGTACCGTCAGCCCGTGACAAGCTCCCAACTTTGGAGGGAGGACCTTGGGAAGACATTGAACTAGATCTCCTATACGACAGTCCTCGCAATCTATCCAAGGGAGGTGTCCCCCGCATCAGGGATACCTGGCAGAACTCATCATAGTCCAGATCAGGCAATAGGAAATCCAAATAGGAAACTCCAGCAGCCCAATTATCCTCTCCCATGATAGCTAGCCCAAACCTCATATCTGCCGGAGGGGGTAGTGGCACAACTCTCTCTCCTGTAGCCTGTGCTCTTACTCTCTCTCCCAAGTAGAACATCCTCAATGACTCACAGCGGAGCAAGAGTCGACAAGAGGTCAAGTCCATGCTAGGCATGATCTGGTAAGGGATCTACTCTATGAACCTGATAAATGGCGACCATCTCACCTGCAAACAGATTGCAATATGTAGCAGTAAAAGATAAAATAGTAAGATTCGAGTTAAGATCAATAAAGAAATACCTGGTATGCGATCACAATAGCAAAGATCTGTCTGCACTGATCAAATTGCTACGTCATGAAGGAAGGTCTGTTGGACGCCCTCCAAATGCGTTCGTAAGGGGGATCAATAGCACTAGGCTCTCTCAGTGATGGAGCCAACATCAAAAAATGCTTATAAGCCTAGTACTATAGGAAATAGAATTTTGTCAGTCACTAGGCAAAGATCAGACAACAAAATACCAGAGTGTAATACTCACCTCGAGCACAATGGAGGTACCACCATGACCGCAAAGCGTGCCACGAGAAATGCTGCACAGCTCATGATATATAGCACAAAGGCCAGCACCTCCCCAGTCAAACTCCCCAATTTCATCCAGGTTCTCCAAGGATCGCAGGATATTCAGATTTATGCAGTCCTTGTTGTTATGTAGAAAAGTACAGCTCAAGATAATCAAGGCACAAAGTCTAGCACCTTGATCAACACCATACTGACTAGGAGCCTGACCCATGGTCATCAAGGCCTGATGAAGCCAAGAACATAGGACATTGAGGCTCCTACGAGGGGCATCAACCCCAATCAGAGCAGTCATCTCTACAGAGGAGCGCTCGATCCATGAAGAATAAAACTCTAGAGGACGAGATCTGAAATGCATACCAGTAAGCATGCTCCACTCGAAGGGAGTGACTGTCATCTCACCACAGGAAAGGTGGAATGTGTTTGTAGTATCCCACCAATGCTCTGCTAGTGCCTGGACTATAATGGTATTAACTGGCTGCTTGACATCCAGCTCCAGCCACCCGAGTAATCCAGATGGCTCGAGATACAGAAGGACAGCCTCCTGATTAGTCAAATAAATGCGAACCAGCTTCATGACACTATGGCCACCCCTGGGCCTTAAATGTGTTGTCTGTAATTTTTCTAAAAAAAAATTTATTATTAATAATTATCAGAATTCTTACTGAATGTGCAGGAAAAGGAAAGCATACCTGAAGAGATCCAGTGAAGCTGACGTGTTGATCTGGCTCTTTTAGCAATGTCTCTGAATCCTGAGCACCCGCTGCTGGCTGATTGAAGATATCCATAAGGAGAAAGTAAAAAAGAGAAAAAAAAGGGAAAATTTGAGAGAAGAAAAGTAAAGCTAGAGAGAGAGAGAGAAAAGAAGAGAGAGAGTGAAGATGAGGTTATGAGAAAAAGTGAAGGAAGTTAAGCTTTATATAGAAGTAGAGGTGGGCTCCCCCTCATAACATCTTTTTTTACTTTTTTGATTCGCAGGTCTAGTTCACATGGTTTTGCTATAACAAGCTCATTTTAAATTGAAATTCAGTTCCATATGAAGCAGTGAATCCACGTGATTTTTATTCATCTCCCGAAATAGATGGGGTCTTGATCGGAGTTCAGAATCTCCTGAAATTGCAGAAAAACTGAAAATTCAAAAATAGCTTGAAAATTGGAAAACAGTCCAAATAGAATTAGAATAGCCAGAAATCAGACATGAAGCTCTTGCATAAATCCCAATACTGAAAGGGATGTTCAGAATTCTTGAAATGGCATCCTAAGCCTTTCGGTTCACACTTATCAGATTCAGCTTCTGTCTGGTCAAATCAGACAAGGGGGGCAGCTATGAACCCTCAAAAATGCATCTCCAGTGGACTGTCTTTCAGTTACAAACCCACAGAATGAAACAGAGCTCGAATCAAAGCTGCAACGGGCCTGAAACAGACAAAAACAGATCAAACTGCGTGAGTGGCACTCTGTCATCTGGAAGGCACATTTACCGTGCCGCCTTCTCATTTTGTGCCTCCAAAATTCTAGCCATGCCTCTGTGCATAGCACCAAGAGGAGGTCGGCGGTCTGGCGGCACGCCTGACGTGCCGCCTATACGGCCGGCGTGTCGGCCATGCTGTCCCTGCCGCCAGTGTCGCTTCGGTGCCGCCGTTTGTACTGCTAGATCCTCCTCTAGAAGCTCTATAAATAGGAGCTTCCTCCAGCCTCATTTGGCACGACTTCCAAAGCATTCCAAAGCAATTCAAGAGTTTTCAAAAGCAGTTGAGGTATATTTTAAAGCATATTTCCATTCTTATACTCATACATTTTGTTGCTTCTAGGTTTAGATTCCAAATTTCCTTTGAATTCAAGGTGGAGTTGAGATCCGGAGCAAAACTAGTTCCATTCGTTCGAAAGCCAAGAAAAGCAAAGGTATAATCCCTTTTCTATCTTTAAAATTCTAAATTTAGATCTAGAATTCTCTTTAGGTCTAAAACTGAAAAGATCTAAAACTTATTAATTTAAGGATCAGAATTAAGTTAATAAGCAAACCAACATATTTTTTAAAACCCCTCTTTCGTAAGAAGGGAGAACTGCGTGGGGTTTGATTCCAATTCGATAGGATACGTAGGCTACCATTATGAAGGGCATTAACTCCAAAATCTTTTATCAACATTGTTTTCCTTTTTTTGTTTTGATTTATTTGTACTAATTTTTTATTTATGATTTTATTCTTAGTTTAGTTGGGGAATGTGTGCTTTTCCTAGTACCCATAAGGGCTAGAGGAAAGATCTCCTTTATTTCATTTGTTTTGATATTGTAATAATTAAGTAGGACCTATTTATTTATTATTATCATTCCATCACATATTATATATATATATATATATATATATATATATATATATATATATATATATATATATATATATATATATATATATATATATATAGATATATATATATCTATTTCATTCATCATTATATTCCTGTTCATGCATACACAAAAATTCAATTTTAAGAGTTATTTTGCATTTTTTTTAGCCAAACTAAAGAAAATACATTTTCTTAACTGTGTAATTACCAAAACCTGATCTCTGAGCCTTCCTTGGTCACTTGCAGATTGGTGCATTTTCCATTAGGATAAATCAAATACTGGAGTCAATCGTGTTGGGTTTTCTTTAATTTTCCCAATTAAAATAAATAAATTAAAGTGGCGACTCACTTTTCAACCTTCAAAATACAAAAATCAATTTTCTAAACTCACAGCGAGTTCCAATTGTGGAGTTTCTCCCGAAAAGCATTTCGATCCCTCGGCAGATCGGACCGGTGCTCGGGCGAGGCCTCATAGCAGGTAGGGGTAGAGAGCAGCACCCTAAAGATAAATGGGCTTTCGGGTATAATATTACAAGGATACTAAATTTTTTGACACTAAATGACATCACTCTGAACTTGACCATACATTCTATACTAGACAATATTTTTTCAAAACTAACTGCCAAACTGACTAATAATTAATTTCAAATCCATTGACATTGACATTGACCTAAAACTAGCTCGAAAGACCCAAAAAATCTAGAAATTTACATAGCATGTTGATGGTCGCCAAGAAGACCAGCATGTGTGTTGGAATATTGCCAGCCGGCGACACCCAATGTGCCCGCCATAGCATCCGGCCGCCCAAATGCTTGGCAGAGCTCTTAGCTCGTCGGTGGCTGGTCCCTCCCTTGTTGCTTACTTTTTTATTTTTTTTTGCTTTTCTCAATATGATTTTGAACCTATTTAAGCCAATCCTTTTGGTCTTTTTGCTTTTCAATACCCAAAATACCCTTCCCAACCTTTTGCCTATAAATAACCCATCCATTTCCCATTTCAAAACACCATTTGAGTATTTGTTGATAGCTATCCATTTGCTCTGTCTCTCTCTCTGTGATTAATTTATCTATGCTCTCTTTGAGTAGCCCCCAAAATTAATTAATTCTCTTTAATTTTAATTAATTTTAGCTAATTAATCAGTTTAGATTAATTAATTAATCCACTTAGTTAATTAAATTAATTAGTTAATTAATCATTTCAATTAATTAATCCATTTAGTTAATTAGATAACTGAATACTCTCATTGAGTACTTAATTAATTTAATTATTCTTCTTGAGTTGATTCTATCAAATCCACTCTACTTAAGTAGGATTCCCACTTTTTTATACCAATAAAATAGAACTTTAGTCCAGAAAACCCTTCACCCCTCGCACGTGCCAAAAGTGAAGGTATATCATATTTTCTCACCTGTGAAACTCCCAAAATCATTTAATTCGACCAATTTTTAAACTCCTCCACTTAACCATGGAATAAATTACATGAATTTTGATTCCTTATTAAATGGGGCATATAGGCACACTTGGAGTCTAAATCTAAGTCTCAAATTCAAATCCTAATCAATCCCCTTTCCCTTCATTTTCCATGTAAATATTTATACTTTGTAAGAGAATTTGTGGTCTTCTTAGACTCCATAAGAGTTAGAGAAGGCATTCCTTTGCTTAATTAATGTAATTAATTAATTTAATTATATTGGAGTTAAGAAGTGACTTGTGGTTCTCATAAAATCCATAAGGACTAGAAAGAATACTCTCCTTAACTTGTGAGTTTAATTTATTTGCTTTTTTAATTTTTCATGCATTCATAATTATGCCATATTTATACATTTTAATTGTTATTTATATTTGTCATTTATGAAATCAATTTTAAAGTCAAATCAAAATTAGGAGACAAATTCAGATTATTTAAAACAAAAAATTTAGACATTGAACTCAACTTAGTTTGAAAGCTAATGATTTTACCTTGGATAAATTAATTTAAAAAATTAATGAATTTGAGTCACAATTCAGTTTTTCTTTAATTTTTTTATCTTAAAATAAATACTAGTGGTGACTCCCAAATCCTTTTCAAAATCATATCAATTTTTTGGATGATAACCATTTCAATCATGAGCACCGAAAATAGAACCTAGAGCTTAAAACTTGCTCACCTTTAAAGCCCTTGAGTGAAGGGAGACATTTGAGTAAGATCTCATAGTTGGTGACTTTGTTGGGGACTAGTTGCCACCTTTTTAATTAAGGAGAGCAAAATAAAAGGATTACTATTTAGTTGGAATTTTTCAAGAAATAATCTCTTTTTGAGTCATTTAAGTTTAATTTGACTTTCATGCATCACTTTGCATAATAAAGGCTCATTGTCTAACCTTAGTATTTAGGAAGAGTTTTGGATGGCGAATAGCATTAGCTCCATAACTTTCTTTGAGTATATTGGAAGATAGTAAAAGTATTCCATCCCATGATGAATCCTTGATCATTTCAATGGTGTAACAAGCAATCTATACCGTTGGACCCATACGAGACTCTTTGACTCACATATGGTTAAGAATATTAATGCTCTAGTGGGATAGAGACCTTAAACCAAACCACCCTTCACCCTCATGCATTTTGCCCTAGCCATTGATTCCAGGTTCTATATACTCTAATAATAAAGGACCATGCGCATATATTTATGAAATCTTTTTTGACATGCATCATGACATTGTCATGCATACATAATGCAAGAAAATCAAGAGTAAAATTCAAATACCTTAGAACTAAGACTGGTAGTCATCGCCCTAAAATAAAAAAAATACTCACAAATCTTCTTGACCATTAAACTTACTGACCAATAAGGAAATCCTTTCTCCAATATACCATTGCATCCATATACCCTTTTTCCCTGTAAATTCTTACCCTTCTTTTTTCCTTTATTTTGAAAGTACTAATGGCCAATTCTCTCCACTAAGACATCCTGAACATTGTCTTCACCAATCTCTGGCTAATTTGCAACCATTATCCCTAAACTTTACCTCAGAATTCATTATTGTCCTCAACTTCAATTTGTTGCTTAAAAATCCTCTAACCTTAATTTAACTGCAATAGTGGCCCTCGGTTAGCTATTCTGGCCATCAGCTTGCTAGACATCCCATAGGGCATCCTCATCAGATTATTTTAACATTATTTCACATGAATTGATGCTGCCACATTGGCATCTCTCAGCTTCTAACCTTCCCCCATGCGTTGAACAGCTATTTTCTCTCTCTAAGCTTCTTTGCTAAATTGCACCCATTTCTAAAAAAAAAAAAAAACCCTAATTTGGATATATTATTTTCTTCTTATTGTTATTGTTCTTAAATCTCTTCTTCCTTTCATATCTTCATATTTCAATCATTTCCATGACTCAAATACAAATGGGATTTACAATAACAACCTACTATTGTGGAGAGGCAATAGTGATAAAAACCTCATGGTCTGATGACAATCCTGGTAGGAGATTTGTTGGTTGCAAGAAGTATGGGGTAAGTATTTGATTTAAATTAAGAATAATGGAAAAATGGTTAATGTAGTTTAAGCATTTGTATCTTACCTGTTTTTTCTTTTTCTTTTTTTAAGGCACCCGGTGAATGCATGTTTTTTTATTAGGTGGACCCAAAATTTCCCCTATAAGTGAATCGAGTAATCCTTGGTTTGTTGAAGAAGCTGAGTAGACTAAAAAGAGTTTCGACTGAGAATGGTGTTGAAGGTGTGAACGTGGTGCTTGAACCTACTAGTGCAGCCAAGAGTTGGAAGATGATTAAGAAGTGGTTCATTGTGGTTATGTCTGGTGCTATTGTGCTGAAGCGGTTTCTTTGAGTCCTTTTATTTTTTGTGTTTATTCTTTATTTTTTTTTTGGATGATGGGGCATTACAGGTTTTAGGGGATGTGTTCATTAGGAAGGGTTAGAATTTTAGGCTCTGGTTAAGGTGGTAATAGCAGTAGATGCTTTTTGTAACTATTTAGGTATTTGTGAATGAAAAGGAAATTTTATGGCTATTTTATGCATCTATTTCTATGTTCCTATATATGCACAATAATGCCAACATATATGCCTATGCAACCATCAAATGCACAATCTTAAATTAAAGGCATAGTAACAAGAACATTAACAATAATACTTAAATAGTTTTAAATTAAATGCTATTGCAGATAACAAAAAACATAATTTGTTCTTGTTTTAACTTTGAAATAGGTGTAAATTTCTAAACTTGTTTCAACTGTGAAACACAATTTGGATTACAACATTGTCAAAATGCACCTAACATAATTTGTTTAACATTTGTCCAAAAAAAGGTGTCAAGTATTTGCCAAAAAAATTTTTGTGATTGCCTGCATATTATAGGTGATACATGGCAACAAAAAATGACTACTTCTTTGCCCTCTTGGCAGGCATCTTCTTGTTGCCTTTTCCTTCATAACTTGTTACATTTGTAGCTGGTTGTGATGCTGACTCTCGGATGTGAATCCCTATTGACTGGCTTTGATGGTTTACTTCACATGGCTGAGTAGTAGCAACTTTGTCTACCTATTAAATGTACATTTCAATTAAAACAATATTAAAAGTAAGTTAGCAAATAAAATCAAATTAAAGTAAGCTAGCTCACATTGCTACTTGTAGACATATCTAGATTTGTAAGAATAGAACCAGTTGTGCTTTGAGCTGCTGATCTCTTCCTTCTGTTCTACAAAAACATAATGACCAACCTTGATAAATTTACATTTTATTGTAAATGTGGTTTATTAATTAACTACAATTGAAAGCAAATCTTATCAGCAAATTGAGCTTGAACATCCTTGCCATGAAGTTTAGCATTGTGACCTACTTGCTTGCAAAAACTACATTTCATCTTGACTAATCTTGTTCTCAGTAGCTCATTTTGGTTGACCTTTGCCTTCTTAAGTTCCTTAGTTTGCTGTCTCCTAACTTTTTGCTTTCTTCCTCTCTGTGCCTCTACTGGTGTTAAAGGAGTTATAACTGTATCTCTAGAGTTCTTAGGCCATATATCTAGTCCATTTATACTAGGAATGACATGAGTATATATTTATTTTTCCCTTTCCACAAAATATCATTCACTGACATAATTGATAGGATCCTCATTATTGCTAATAATATATGCTGCAGCATGAGCGCAAGGGATCCCAGTTAGCTGCCACCTTCTATAGCTACATTCCCTTTTATTCATGTCAACAACCTTTTATCCATCTTATCCTAAAACTTGTATTTATTGTGAACCTATAAAATGTGGCTAATATGCCTAAATAATCTCTAAAATCTTATCCAATTTCTTTTGTATTTGGGGATAAATAGGTCCTGTCACCTTCGTCAATTCCTCTCTCTTCCTGAATAATCTTTTTATTAACCTTGTCCTTATCATCTCCAACATTGTTATCATAGCCTTATCTCTAGTGTCTAGGATGTATCTATTAAAGCACTCACATAGGTTGTTTGTTAGGATGTCTCAAAGTGCTATTGTGTCAAAACATGCCCTTGTCCAATGCTTTAATGGTCTGTCATTAAGCCACTCTCTGGCCTCCTTGTTATTTTCTTCAATAGCATTAAGTGCCCTTGTTAATGCAATCTTATAGCTTGATCTTACTGTGTCCCATAACATATCTTTCAATTCCTTCCCTTTAAATCTACCTCTGAAGTTTGTATATATATATGCCTAACACAAAGTCTATGTTTAGAATTGGGAAACAATTTCTCAACACTGTTCACTAAGCCTTGCATCAACATGTAAAAAACACTAAAAATTAGTTTGCATATGCCCTATTGACAAAACATGATAATTAAATCAAACAATTTGGACAAGTTATAATGGATTACCTTTTGTTTATTAGACATGAAGACCCATTGGTAATTATTATACATCTCTAGGTCTTCTTTCAATAAGCTCAAGAACCAAAACCATGTTTCCTTACACTTATTCTTCACAACTGCCCAAGCTAGAGGGAATATACAATTGTTAGGGTCAATTACCACAGCATTAAGCAACTAACCTCCATAGGTGCCTTCCAAAAAACACCTATTAATGTAAATAAAAGGCCTATAACTAGCCTTAAAGGCACTCTTCAATTGACCCAAGAAGATGTATATGCCTTTGAATGAACCCTTATCCTCCATAAATTCAATTATTGATCTAGGATGTGTCCTTAAAATCTCTAAGTTATACCTATGAAGCATTAAGTACTGAAATGCTTCATCTCCTCATACCTTTTTTAATGCAAACTACTTAGCTCTTCATGCTTTGGTCCTAGTTATTGTATAACCAGTTGTTCTGTTCATCCTGTCCATCAAAAAAGTAACAGACCAATTAGGATCACTCCTAAAATCTTCAAGGAATAAATCTCCAATCTTTCTTGCAGTGAGATGGAAATTTTTAAAAGTCTTCTTGTTGTTTTAGATTCATGCTCCTCAACTAAAATGTGAGATTCTGCTCATTATTACCATCAAATTTTCCTGCATAAATAAAGAACCCATAGCCCTTGGCTCTGTATCTGATCTTATCATTCTTTGGAAACCATATCTAGAATCTAGCTTTCAAAGAATGTTGTATGCATGCATCCTTGAAGGCTTGCTTATTACTAAATAACATGCCTATCTTAAATGATGGGTCATTCATGTCCCTATGTGTATTGAATTCTGGATATCTAATTTTCTCATCTCCAACTGAGTTACTATCAGCATTGTAGAGATCATCAATGGTGCATAGTTAGACATCTCTTAGTCATTTACGTTTAGTCTAATACTGGCATCCACATTATGCTCACTTGTTGTTGTAACTGTTGTCCATATTAAGGGTTTAGATTTTGGCCTCCCTTTGTTTCCTAGATTTTGATTTTCCTTTAGAATATTTACTAAATCTTCATCTCCATCTCCAAGGTCATAATCTAGGTCTTGGAACTCATCATCAATAACAAGTACATCTTGAGCATCTTTAACTTGAACTTCAACATTGTTATCAACTGTGGGTCTAGTTTGAACTTCAACATCATCCTTTGTTGGCCTAGTTTCAACTTCAATGTTATCTTCAAATCGAGTCTCTAATGTGTCCATTAACTCATTAATTTCATGCATGCTATATCCTACTTCAAGTAAGTCATTGAAGACATTAATGTCATTTACTTTGGTCCCATATGATTCAGCCTCAATTTCATTTGCAGGAGCACAGGCTTAAGCATTTTCAGCATTAAAATGTATAGGTTCCATTTCATTCTGAATTTATGAAACCATGCTGACTTGAACATCTATTTCAAGCTCTTTTTTATGTACAAGGTCATGGAATTCAACATATACAACATTATCATGTGCAGGCTCCATTAAGATATCCATATATGAAACTAGGCTGACTTGAACATTTATTTTTATCTCCATTTCATGTGTAGGAATATTGACTTTAACATGTTCAGATTCATGTGTAGGGACCATTTCACCCTCAATTTCTGAAACTAAGTTGGCTTGTACATCTGCATTTTTCTCTAGTTTCTCGAGGTCTACAATAACATCAGTAGTAGATCTATACTCAAGCAGTAGTGGCCATTTCCTAAGTCTTCTAAATTTAGTTTTAGTACCCAGTACTTTCTTAGCAGGTGTTTCTTCCTTATCCTTAGGTAACTCTTCTAATACTACATTAGTCTTGTTCACTTGAGGTTCAATAATATCCATAAGATCATCCACTATTAGATGGTGAACATACAGATCAATAAACCCACAATCAGCCCTATGCCTTGCCATCTCCAATGTGTCTTGGTCATTCTCAAGTAATTTGAGTGAGCCCTCGAATTCTAAGTCACGCCTTTTCTAGTAATATCGCATGACACCTTCAATCTCTAAATTGTCCAAAAATAGCTTATCTAATGAAACCATGATGATCCTATCCATGTGCATAAAATGAAAGTATTCAACCTCATCATTAAAGTAGCCATACTTCCCTATCTCCCCAGAGAAATGCACACATAGGGTGAAATAACCCTTAGGATCTGCAAAAAAGAACAAATAAAAAAGGTTATCTTTTTTAACCAACATAATATTTGGCAAATTTATACCATAAACCCTAAGCCCATGCATATAATATTAACATAATTGTATATTCAAAATGTCAGTAATAACATTAAATAAATAAATTTTTAAATTCCCAAATGCATGGTCCAAGGCAATAATCAGTGCTTGGACCACAACACGGACACTGTCCATGTTAAAAAAAAAAAATAGTAGTTGCAACCTTTATATCAAACCAAAGTAAAAAACAAAGCTTAACAACAATTATAATGTTGAAAACACAACAAACTTTTGTTTTATTATACTTACATGGACTATTTATCTCCATCAATGCTGGTCCACCAGTCCCTTTATCAATACTAGCTCCACATACATTTTAGAATAAAGAATCCCTTAACAAAGACTGTGTCTAGAAAATTTCCCAAATACCCTAATATTTTTTAACAAAAAATTCAAACTTTCACTTAAATAAGGGGGGAGTTTCCACTGCTAAATGCCTTTTTAATAAAGTTTTCCCTTCTTATTAAAAAGGCATGAATAGAATGGAAAGTCTAGCCTTGTCCCTCTCTCTCTCAATTTTATATTTGCTATCTAAGGGAGAATAGAGAACAGATAATGTGAAGAAGATGGTTTTATCGAAGAAGAAGAAGATTATGAAACATGATTTTATAGAAACTAAGAAGAGTGTAGAAGATGATTTTACTAAATAGAATAAGATTAGCATCAATCTAATGAAGAAATTAATGGAATAAGTTATCAAGCTTGAAGAGAGAGAAAATAGTTGTTCAGTGTGTGGGGGAAGGTTGGGAGCTAAGAGATGCCAATGTGGAAGTATTGATTCATGTGAAATAACATTAAAATAGGAGGATGCTACGTGGGATGTTCCGCAAGCTAATGGCCGAAATAGCTAACTGAGGACCACTATTGCAGTTAAATTAAGGTTAGAAGATTTTTAAGCAAAAAATTGAAGTTGAGGGATAATAATGAATTTTGAGGTAAAGTTAAGGGACAATGGTTGTAATTTAGCTACAATCTCCTTAAAAAGCAAAAGGAAAATTTCCAAGCCATACTTACCATTGCTCTAAATGCTTAAGCCAACTCTTCCACCAAGGTTGTAATGGCCTAGTCCACCAATTTCACTAATGCCCTCAATATATAATGCTAGTTCATCATCAATGAGGTCAAAGAAATGACCAATACCGCCTCCACTCTCCCTCTTGCTCATGTTGAACTTGCCTCTACTCAAGCTAGTATAAGTCACACTTTTACTTTTACTCCTGTTATTGATCTCACTGATAAAGAAAAAGCACCCGAGACTCCCATATCTCATACTTTATGCCTAAATACTACTGTCTCTTTATCCTCATGAATCCTTTTCAAAGTAAGGATTTCTCTATTTTTCCTAAGATTAAGTAGTTGATGGAGCAATTTTGAGATAATAGAAAGGACACTTAAGAACATTAAGAAATATGAGTGTATGATAGATGTTGATTCCTTATCTCTTTTCTCAAATGCAAAGGTTCAACCAAAATCCAAAATGCCCATTATAGACAAGTTTAATTCCACCATATGCTTTAGAACTCATCTCAAACTATATGTGGGTGCCATAAGACCATCTTGGAGTAGACGATAAGCTCCTTGCTCTACTATTCCAATAGTCATTTACTGAAGCTATTTTTAAGTGGCTATTAGATCTTGATCTAAACCATAAGAAATCCTAGGATGACATATGAAATGCTTTTATGAAGCAATATCATTACAATATCAAGGTGGATGTCACCCGCTGAGATCTAGAAGCCACAGAATAAGGCTAAAGGGAATCTTTCATCACCTTCTGAATCAACCGAAATGGTGAAGCACCCCTCCTAAGAAGAACAAATTGACATCATTATAAAAAATCTCTTTCCTTAATATTAGAATCACTTATAAAAACAACACCTCCTAGACTTCAAAGCTCTTATTGCCATTGCCACTAATATCGAGGATTTGATCCAATAAGGACAAATCAAGGATGAATCATCTAGTTCTAGGTATCACAAGAATAATAATTACACCACCAACACCACTAATTCCATCACTTAAAGAGGAGAGGAGGAAAATGCCATCTTGTATCACTAGTCAATGAGGTTAGAGACAAGATAAACTTTCTCTGAGTTAGGCATGCCCTTCAATATTGTTCACAAGAAAGCCTTAGAAGCATATCATGTTAAGCCCTTAGAATCATGAGCTCCTCTAAACCCTTTGCTCAAGGGCTACAATTTTATTGAGCATTATGATTATCACTAAAAAGTGGGGCACAAAACCGATGCATGTAAGGCTCTAAGACATAATTCAATAGCTCATCGATAACAGAGACATCATTGCCCTCAAGCCAAAGCCCAATGTTGCCACCAATTGTCTTTTGAACCATTGAGCTCATCCAACCATCTCAAACTCTACCTAATAATTAGTATTTTGTGAAGAGTGCTGGTCTTCTTATGCTCGACTTATCAACTCATCCCATCAACACCTTTGAGCTTAGGTCCAAGTAATCTAAGTATGAGTCTGAATCTTTTTAGTCTATTTCTATTGAATCTTTATCCATGTTTGAGTCTATTGATTATTGCCTTTTTGAGTCTATATTTTACCTTTTAGGCATATCCTTTAATGTAACCCATGATGATGGGACTTTTATCAGTAATGAAAAGTTTGAACTCTCTACTTTGCTCTACTTTTTCTGATTCATCTTTGAATGGGACATCTGAAAAAATAAAATAAATGAAATAAAAAAATAAAAAAATGAAAAGGCAAAGAATTAATTAACTTTAACGTAGAGGAAAAATAAAAAAAATACATACACTGCATCTGCATATCATGATTGGCAGGCATTAATCGAAAAGGCTAGTGTTTTCTTAGATTGTTTTACATGAGAACCTAAGGATAAATCCAAGTATCAAAGTTCAAAGATTTTGACCTACACACATATAAAACCTACCAAGTAAAAGTTACAAAAATGAAAATAGAGTGGAACAGAGGGTATCATGACCAACTGAATTCGTTTGATGAAAAGATAACGGATGCTTTGTACAAAATCCAAAGTTATCAACAGAAGCTAGCCAAACACTTCAACAAAAGAAATGAAAGATAACGTTTTGCAAGAAGGAAATTGGGTTAGATTGTACATGCTAGAAAAGGATTTTATCCAACAAAGATATCATCCTCATGGACATGGATGCGAATGAATTCTCTAACCTTTGTAATCTAAACCAACTAAAAAGATACTTTGTCTAAATAATATAAGTACTTAGTTTCTCTATCTTCAATGCACTATAGTCAAAATTATGTGGACTAGATCCTTCTTATAAGCAAACAATTGACAGAAAAATGATGTAAGGGATATGTAATCAGCCTTGGGTAAGGTCCAAATCATAAAATAAAAACATTTTTGTTTCATATGACAAAACATTGCATTTTCATGTCCGAATCATAAAATAAAAATATTTTTGTTTCATATGACAAAAAATTGCATTTTCATTTCCTTTTGCCTAATGTAGTATTCAATTGATTCTTTTCCCTAAAAAAAAAAATACATAACAAAAATAAAAAAAATGAAAAAGTACTCACTATGTTGAAAACCTGTAAGGGTAGCTTAGACAAAAATTAGAGAAAAATAAAAGATTTTCCATATAATGATGAACATATTTTACAAAATACAATCCATCATCATAACAAAAAAGATAGCCTTTTTAAGTATCATATATAACTTATCATGTACTATGTAGTCTTATCGATCTATAAGTGTATCCAAAAATAAAAGTCATAAATAAAAGCAAAAATCATGTTTGAAGTCATATCCTAGCTAATCCTCTTCCTTCTCCTTAAGTGCACATCTCTTATGTTCTCATTAGAATCACAATCAACCATAATTTGCTTAATGGATACACCTGTCCTCTTAGTATTTGTAGCTTCTTCCACTACAGCAGTAGAAGTACTAGAAGAACCAGAACGACTCACTATAGTAGTATCAAAAACCTTCTTTTGAGCATCAATGATTTTAACACTACTCCCAGAAATCATCTATATAGTAGTAGCTCAAAAATTGCTCCCTGCTGTAGTAACTAAAATCCTCTTGTACTATGGGAAATGCAGTCCTCCTCTTTGCCCTGACTACAATAGTGCTTTTCTAAACAATCACTATAGTGTCACCTTGTCTCTTCACTGCAATCACAGTCTTATCTATGATTATCGCTATAGTCTGAGTCACCAATGCAGCCTATGAAGGAATGATGGAGCCAAATGTAGCAGAAGGAAGGTGGTGAGGTGAAATTTCAAACATTTTAAAATTTTACTTCACCCAATTTTTGTCTAAAATTCATTCAAGTAATCAATTAATTTGTGTGTAAAACATATACACATTAAAAGAAGAAGGAAGAGTAATTATATTACCTCTTATAGGTTCCTTCTTTCTTTATCAAAGAACTTCCCAAGTATGAAGCCTCTAGAACATCCATACCTAGCTCACCTCTAAGTCTCCTCTTAGTTTCTTTGGTGTTCTTGAATCACTCTCTTGGTTGCCCAAATTGATTCAAGATTTTCCCTCAAAAACCTTTAGGAAATTAAAGTTTCTCTTTGGTTTGTTTTGGACTAAACACATTTTCAATTTGCAAGCATTTGTTCTTTCATAAAGAACAAAGAAGAGAATTGAAGATCAAAAGAAAAATTGAAGAAACATTTTCTTCCTTTTCTTTCTCTCTCTCAAATCTCTCTCAAGATGCTCTAAATGGAAAAATGGTGATCTCTTCTCATTTGCAACATAAAAGCTAAGGCTTTTATATCTTTCCAAGACTTAACACTTAAGTCTTCACAAAGACTTAAGTATCCTTTTACATTTTTCTAGCTCACCATTTGGTGAAGGGGCAAAGTTGACTTCGCTTGTTCAAATGGTGAAATGACCATTATATCCTTTAAGGGTGAAATAGACATTTCCATTAGCCAAAAGATGTAATTATAATTGTAATCTTAGTAGAAAATTCTCTAACCCCTAAACCCATCATATAGGCTTATGAATAGTATATTTTCTCTAACCCCTAAATCGCCTCTTTTCCACATCACATATGGGCTTAGGCCACATCTAATGTGTTAAGGGTTTTCACTAAGTTCAAAATTAAGTCTTTGATTTAGTCCAAATCAATTTTCAATTTAATCTTTCTCATTTACATCATATACAAATTAAGATTTAATTGAATTGAAACCTTCATAGAGTAAACATCAGGACATGCTAGGGTCCTTGTAAATTTAATTACATGTTTAATCATTTTACCACTAATCAATTAATTAAACACTTTAATTAATTATTATGGTAAACCTTTTACACTTGGAAGGTGATCACTATTAGGTGTGTGAATTTATAGGTTCATGTCTTATTAGCAATGGGAATGAGAAAACATTTTCTCTACTAATGTGAAATCCCACTTCACACTATCCCATAAGTCATGAGGGATAGCTAGCATTCCATGTCATGACTACCTAATTAGAAATGAATGTTCAGAGTTGATAACTTTAAACATCACATGGACCATCGATCATAAATCATCATGCACTAGAATCCCTTCATTAAAGATCCCAATCTCGGCTAGGGTAATGGTTTATGTCAAACCCTAATGTGCCTCGATTCTATGTCCTTATCTCAGTTCTAATTCTTGATGAAATTAGATTCCTACTAGAAATTCTTTCTAGTGAATCTTACTCTTCTAGCCAGAAACTTAAGTATCAAGAACAACTAGATAGCATAGGATCTTAACCTCATTTACTCGAGGTAATGAATTTTATCTTGGCAATCACTTACCTTCATATATAACAAATTAAAACTATCACATGCCATATAGCTGCACATGAATAGTATGTCTATGTAAGCAGCAATAAATCCTAACCACTTATGTATGAGATATAGTATCCCTCAAGTCAAAGGATTATATGCACTATTATGACCTAGATGATAAATAATTGACAAGTAGTAAAATCCCATATTATTATCATCTAACATCACAGTTTGACTATTCATCCTATGAATATGCATATGTTTGTATCGACATCACATGTCAAGCAGCATGAGACTCACTGCCTCCATAATCATCTGTATCACATATTGATTATCGAAAACAAATAGAGGTGATGGTCTTCCAAAATTAATGATGCCCAGCCATTAGTCCTATGACCATGAACATATTTAAAATATTTGTACAAGAGCGATTTGTCTCCCATATTCTCAACACTTGAAAATAGATCATCTTACAAATACTTAAGGACTATATTCAATAATATGAAACCCTTTTCATATTATGAATATATTAACGTGCCAATGGGAAATAATATCTACTATTACATAACTATTATATGGCTCCTAGGGCACATACGGTTATCAATCTCCCACTTGCACTAGAGTCATTCTGCTTGGTATCAGAAACTCATCTTCTTAAGGTGAAGTTTAACTATCACTAACTTTTGACTTTACTCAATGGATTAACCAAGTTATGGTTAAAGTTATTTTCTGCAAGGCTAGAATGCCCTATTCCAACAATTGATTTGATAATATCTTAATGCCTTTTGAAACATTCTAGATTTCAGTGTGAGACTCGAGTTCCCTTGCCATAAGCTAAGACTCCATTATTATCACAGTAGAGAGATACTTGTGACGTACTGGAGAAACTCTTAAGCAGTTCATAACTGCTGAATCCAAAATAGTTTCTTATTTTGAACATCCTATGTGGCAAAATTTGGCTTCCATGATGAAGTTTGTAATAACAATTTGCTTAGAACATTTCTAGCAAATTATTTCTTCATTACAGATAACAATAATCCCAATGATAAACTCTCTATCATTTATGTAGTAACATTCCTCATTTGTCAAAATTA
This sequence comes from Reutealis trisperma, assembly GCA_947687605.1. Classification (NCBI taxonomy): domain Eukaryota; kingdom Viridiplantae; phylum Streptophyta; class Magnoliopsida; order Malpighiales; family Euphorbiaceae; genus Reutealis; species Reutealis trisperma. The sequence goes on from CANTUT010000591.1 coordinate 180,691, forward strand.
AATATAAATACTTCTCAAGTACTTTAGAATAATTTTGATTATACTTCCAATAATTTAATTATTGATAGGATTAGAATCTATTAGTCATACTAACAACATTCTCGATGTTCGGCTCATTATACAACTCTTGTATAATTTAGATTTTCTATAGTCGTACTATAAGGAATCTATGCCAAACTTTCTTTGGGTACCTATGGAAACAACCCTCAAAAAGTGGATATCGAAATTGTAAGAAATAAAACTTTTGGAATTAGCATGTTAAACTTTTCAACATCTTTTTTGAATGTTGACTTAGACATATTTAACATTCTCTTCAATTTATCTCTATAGATATGAATTAATAAGAATGTAAAATATTTATCTCAAGTCTAAATGAAGAAAGTAATGGTAAAACCATTCTACAAATGCAAATATAATAATACTGTTACAAACTAATGTGTTATCCATGTATAAAACTGAAAGTGAGGATACTCCCACTATCCTTTTTTGTACATTAAGGACTCATCTTGCAATGATATAACTCAATAAGGTTTTGCATACTTTGGAATTTTCTTAAGACTTTAAGCCTTTAGATTTATTCCATGATTATGTTTTCTTTTCTAGAGAAAGAAAACTATTATTTACATCTATATGTCAAACTCATAATCATTATGCATTGCTATATCATATATAGCTATAATAGAATCATCTCATAATTTGCTTCATCATGAATGTACAAGTTTTGTGCATTCATATAAAGTAAATTATATTTTTCTTAAGATTAGATATTTTACTATCTCATGATTCACTTCATCATAAATATACAACTATTATGTATTCATATAAACAAATCATATCTTACAAAAAAAAAAAAAAAAGATATTCTGCTAAACCTTTAGCAGCTTATAAGGATAAAACATTTAGTTAGTTTTAGACTTTTCACAGGGTTGATCAAATTTACTTTGATCATTTTATTGGATATTGTTGATGACATTCACCCAATCATTCTATCTTTCTCAATATGTCATTTTCTTGAATAAACACTTTATCAAGAAATAACATCTTTTCTAACAACTCTGTTATGCAAAAGATAGAAATACTATCCTAAACAACTTTTATGATATCCAACAAACCTTATCTTAATTAGAATTATCTTCTAATTGTCTAACTTCAGCTTATCAAATAAGTTAGATATCTCAAATTAAATTATGAGTATCAATTTTGATGTCTATCCATATCATATCATATATGAATTAGGATTAGATAGACTTTGGAGAAAATTCTATTTAAGAATATATAGCTATGAATTGTAAATTTCCATAAGGAAATAAACAAAACTTTTATAACTCATCATCTATTACAACATATCATATATACTGTAATTTATTCTTTTAAGTATACCATCACATATGGTTTCCCCAAAAACAATTATCATTGTATGCCAATTTTATATTTAGGAAATTCCTCAAAAATTGGTAATTGAGTTCTCCTCACTTCGATCAAATCAAAGGGTTATGATAGTCTTTCCCATTTTGTATGAAATATCCTTAATATTTATTTTGCTTTTCATCTTGAATTTCTTGAACATTTAAAAAATTCAAATGAATAATTTATTTTATTTACCTTTTTTCCAAACGAGTCAATATCATGTATTTAGGTAAATAGAATGAATTAGGAAAAACTCTCACTAATCATTTCACAAATGGTATTGATGCATCTATATGCATAAGTTCTAAAATTTCTTTGATTTCTATCCTTTTGTCCAACAAAAGGTGATCTAGTTATTTTTGCATTAGATACTAGACTTCTAAATAGAAACAAGTTCACACTTAATCGGTAGTGACACATGTTATCCAATTAAGTTGTCTTATCTTCAGCTAAACAAATTAATGTAAGAAATCATAATGGTTTTAGATTGGAGTTCTTTATGGCATTATTATAAAAGCACTTGGAGTTGTTTTGTTATTATTAACTTAATAATAATACATCAACCATATAATTCATACTCTTTAGTTTATTACCTTAATAAACCATGCAAATATTTTTCTAGTAACGAAATTCGCAATTTCTTGAAGTTACAGAATGATGTAGCTTAAGTATGAAATACATACATGATTTAAAAACATGATTTCCTCAAATCATCATCAAGTACTTATTAGACATACAAAATATGATTTCTAAAATCATCATGAAGTATTCCAAAAGCTCTTTGGAAACAAACACTTTGCCTTTTAGATTTTTCAAAATCACTTCATCTAACTCCATGCTTCCGTTGCTTACTCTGATCATGCATATGGCATAGAGGTACCTATATCATGAATCCTAGCAATAGATGAACTATATGAATCATTGGCATATAGTAACAAGAGATAGATTTACTTTTACAAGGTTTATCCTTCTCTTTGTCCTTTTTAGTATTCACAATACTTAGAATAATTATTTTTCTAAGATTCATAACATTGACAATATAAACATTTTCTTTTGTCAACTATAGCATTATCTTGGACTTGTCCCTTGCAATTTCCCTTTTAAGATTTAGAATAGAAACTTTTTCTATTATTTTAAAGTGTATTTTCCACCTAATGGAAATTATGAATGAATTTGAAGAATTAAATTATTTAAAAATTATTATTCATCAAAACATTTAGACTCTCTAGTTGTTTGATGAATTTAATCATCATATGAAAATAATTCCAAATTTATTTTAATTAAAATTAATAAGAAATAAAAAAGGTTTCTCACAATTCAAATTCTTTCATATAGAATACTAGATAGAAAAATAGAAGAACAAGAAATTAAAGATGAAACATTTTCTTCTTTGATTTCTTTTCTCTAATTTCTTATTCTAGTTGAATAGTAAGAATAAGAACAAGAATGAAAAATATGGAGAAGACAAAGAAAAATAAATTTAAGAAGATTAAGAAGAAACACTTTCTTCTTTGCTTCCTTTACAATTTCTTTTCCTTTCCTTTTTCTTTCTTTTCTTTTCCTTTTTCTTTCTTTATAATTTTCTTCATATTCAAACAAAATGACTATCTTAATATCTCATATTAATCAGTGTATTTAGGCTCATCATACAACTCTTGTAGATGATGCATAATTTCTTGGGGTCTTGTTATGCTCATATATTGTTTTTGCTACTCTTGACTTATAAAACAACCGTATAACATCAACCTCATCCAATATTTTGTTTCCATTGTACTTAGAGTGATATGTTCCTTTGGAGTAGTCTTTTCCCTAAAAGACCCAGAAAAAATCAAGTTGAATACTTACACTATGTACTCAAATGCAAGGACCATAGATTTAGGCCCTGTGAGCCTAAAAGAATCAAATATATTCGCAGTGGGTTTGTCAATTTCATATTATAAAAAATGCAGAAAATAACAAGATTAATAACTTATGTAATGAGTAGCTACCATAATGATTTGATCTTTAATCAAAATGGTAAACTTACTAATTTGGCAAATCCTATACTTCTAAATAGAAAATAGAAATCCCATTGGGGTAGATTTCTAGTAGGTGATTGAATTCTTATTAGATTATCACAAATTCCTCAGATACACATTGTCATTATTGGAATTTTGATATCTAACAAGTGAAAAAGACTTGTTCATCACAACTCTTTGTGAGTCTCAATTAGTCTAGTTCCTAGTGTTCCCAACCTCAGATACACATTGTCGTTATTGGCTTTTCACACTAGTCAAGTCAAACCCATTGGACCAATAAGTACGATGACTTGAACATTATAAGTCTTAGATACTCATTGTCGTTATTAACATACAATGTATCAAATGTTTCACAATAACTTTAAGAAAACATTCAAACCAAATATATCATCCCTATGTATCCATAACCGATAACATAAGTGTTTGAATTTCTCTTGAACTATTATTCCAATGGAGAACTGATAAGTGCATGAATTCCTATGTTTTGCCCTTTGATTTAATATATTTTATCCTTAAATTGAGTTTGATTTGTTTGTTTAGTGCTTTTCCAGAGTTCTTTTAGTTAACTCAGTGCCAAATGATGCCATAAACCAAATGTGACTCAGAATGGTGAAAGATCCAAGCCAAAATGCTAACTTTTGAAAGAAGATGGGTAGACACCACTGAAATCCCAGTTGGGATTCCACCCGTGTGATAATAGGAAATTAGAAATACATCCAGTAGCCTCATACGGGTGGAGCCACCACTGAGATTTCACTCGTGGGCACTTGGCCTCGTAGACACCACTGGAATCCCAGCCGTGGCTCTAGTGGTGTGAGGTTAAAATCCAACAATATAAATAAGATCAGACAGCATTTTAAGGGAGAGCTGCCATAGAGTAAAAATAGAGATTTAAGAGGGTTGGTTAAGCCCTAGAGTCATGGGAAAGGCTTGAAGGCTAGAGATATTGAGGGCTTAATCGAATCAAAGACCAAGATCTAAGTGGATGTGGAAGATTGAAGAGAAGATTTTAAAGAACATCTTCAAGATATGTTTGAGATTTCTTCCTCTTTTATTTTCTGTATCTTTGTTCTTCAATTTTAATATGATCTAATTCTATTTGTAATGAACTCTAGTTTTGATTGTATAGATTGAAGGATTTAAACTTTAATCAATTCATCTTTGATTGTTTTATTTTCATGATAAATCTTATTATTCCAATTAGGAATTGCCAGCTTGTTGATTGGATATTGTTTCTATATTGGATGAGTAGAGATACCCTAATATAGATAGATCACTCATGGGAATAGAGAGTTGATTGGGATGCTAGAGATATACCTACAAAACTTCTTTGGATGTTAATCTCTTAAACTTAATGCTGCTCTTATTTGATTATAGGTTAAGAAGAGATTTTCCTATAATATTTAAGAAGTTAGGGATTTAATCACTTAAGAAAGGTTTTTATCTAATTTAGTGAGAGTCCAATTCAATCCATTGTTTGATATGCATAAGCAACTAGGGGACTTATATTTAGATTAGCTTTGCCTAGATTATTTCCATCAATATCATTTACTTGTTTTCTTAGGCTGGTTTAATTAATCTTCATCTTGATTATTCACTAGACAATAGTTGAAGTTTGTGCTAGTACTTATATACTATCCTCATGGAGATGATACTCATACTCACTACTTTCTTGATAATGACCTGTGCACTTGTAATTTGTTAGTGTGCATTTCAGCACATCAAGTTTTTGGCACCGTTGTCAGGGATAATTTTATAATATTACCAATATTAATAGAGATTATTGATCTAGTTTTTATTTTATTTTTTTTGTATTTGTTTTTCTTTTTTATTTGCTTGTTTTATTTTTAGCTGTTTTTTTTTCTATTTCATGTTTTTGTTTTTGTTTTAAGTTTGTATTTCTAGAAAAAGAAAAAAAAAATTTCTCCATGGCTATTCATAACTATCAGGATTGGAACTTTACCCAAATTTAGAATGAGGATACCAGGGAAATTAGTCTTATGATCATGGATATTTTTACCAAACTGATTTCCCAGAGGAATATGCATGGGAAGCACCAACAGAGAAGTCATCCCTTAAACTTGCACTAGAAAGATTCATGGCGTCTACAGAGAATTTGACCAAGCAAGTGGAGAGTAGCAGAAGCTATATATTAGAAGCTGGCTTCCCAACTCAATTTGAAGTGGACACTACATTAGAGGATGATGAGCATGCATAAGAGGAGTAAAGGTTAGAAGAGATGTTTGTGACTTCAGTGGAAGCTACAGAGAAAAGATTTCAGTATTATGATCATGGATATTTTTATCAAACTGATTTCCCAAAGGAATATGCATGGAAAGCACTAACAGAGAAGTCATCCCTTGAACTTACACTAGAAAGATTCATGGCGTCTACGGAGAATTTGACCAAGTAAGTGGAGAGCAGCAGCAGCCATATATTAGAAGCTGGCTTCCCAACTCAATTTAAAGTGGACACTATATTAGAGGATGATGAGCATGCATAAGAGAAGTAGAGGTTGGAAGAGATGTTTGTGACTTTAGTGGAAGCTACAGAGAAAAGATTTCAGAGCATTGAGGCAGCTCTGGAATACCAACAGACCTCTCTTTACAACTTAGAGAATTTCGTTTGGCAGATTTTGAATTGCTAAGTGAGAGACCTGAAGGCAATTTGCCTAGTGAAACTAAAGCCATTTCGGAAGAACAACAAAGGACCACTACCACAACTTGGCTATGGAATGATGATAGTGATGAAGAAGAGAATGGTAAGGATAATTTGGGGCTGTTACACATAAAATTTGATGATTGCTTAAGTGAGCAACCCCAAATCCAACAATGGGACATGAATGGAGTGGAGTCAAGTGTTGAAGAACTTTCTTTTGATGATAGTGAGATATGGGAGAACATGGAGGGGGAAGCTATGTATGCTGAAAATCACACCTCCCCTATCATTCCAGCCCTCCCACCTTTTGAAGAGAACAGAAATAAACCACTCACGACCCCAATTACCACCCTTCCTATACCCCAAATTCCATCAAATGAACACTTGCCAACTTTCTCTATGTGCATATTTGTTAGAGAATTAAGTATATGGCTAGTACTTATAGTCTCTAAATTTTCTTTGGAAAAGGGAATTTGTTTTGTGGAGGAGTTGAAACTATAGGTTGGTGAATTTAGGTGTAGCATCTCAGAATTGCATGAGGTGGCTAATATTTGTGACATGCCTGCTCTCTTAGGTGCCAAAGCTGAAATCCCTGCATCTAGTCCATGGGTAAGATTGTTCGATGTTGGTTCTGAACCTTGCAAGCTCAGGTTTGCACGCCATGAAGAATAAAAAATAATTTCTATTGCTGACAGAAGGTTATGCAAAGGCCACAATCTTTACATATTCTTCTTTATCTTAATTTATGGAGGTAGATAGCATAAGGAATCCTTCACGCCACTGATAGAGGATGAATAACAATAACATCCAGCTAATATGATGTCAAAGAAGTGCTGAATGGGAGGCAACCCATTGATAATTTAAATTTTTATTGCTTTACTTTTTTATTTGTTTTATTTTTTTTTATTTTTGTTTTATGGATCTAATCTTCACCTTTTCTTTAGTCTATAGGATGATTTGATCATGGCAGAATTCTTGGAAAAGGAGATCCCAACATTGATTCAAAAAATATTCAAGGCAGTTTCCCTTCACCTTTTTTTCTTTTATTTGTCTATAACACATTGGGGATAATGTGTTACTTAAGTGTGGGGAGAAGGCTTTTATTGTTTTATTTTTTGCCTTGTTTTATCTTGAACCCAAGTGAATTGAATTGCAATAATGGTATGATTTCAAATTTGCCCTCTTTAGAAATGAAATTTGTCAAATTGTGAATGATAATGACTTATTGATGTTTGGCTTAATTGAATTGGTCATCTATTAATGATTGAATGTGGTAGTTTTTCTAGGAAATGAAATTGACAAATTTTGTAAATTCTAGCCTTTGAAACTTTAGTCGCATTTCTAAGCACAAAAGTTATCAAAATTTTTTTTACTATAGTTACATTGGTTTTGGTTATGTAGAAATACTTAATATCTTAGGTTGAGTGATTGTTTTCCTTGAATATAAAAGAAAAGAAGTAATTGCAAAAGGAGCTTTGAAAATAAAACCTATTTCGCTGTTCTGACTCTTTTAAAACAATAGAGGGTCAAGATCATGAATAGTGCTGGTAGCCATTTGAACTTGTTCTAGCGGAGGAATTGGGGGTCGGCATAAAAAATGTTTACACTCGCGTAAAAAGGCTAACTTGACAGTTCAAACAACTCGGGCTCCTTAAATTGTGCATTGAAAAGAAAATTAAATATAAAAAGTTGAATGCAAGTGCATGTGAGAAAATTGAAATTCAAGGAGGATGGTCATGCCCCTAGGAGAAAAACATTTATGCACCTACTATACCAAGACCATTGTTGCTTTAGAATTAGTTGCTCACATTTGTAATTTTAGATTTCAAGTTTTTGGTTTACAAGTTTGTCATGAAACTTTCTTTATTTTTGCTACTACAATCGAAAATTAATTTTTGATTGAGGATTTTAGGCCTTACTAATAATGAGTTGTTATCAATTGTAGTTTTTAAACTTTAGAGGGCAGATTTTGTTTTTCCTACTATTGTTTCAATTTAATTTGCTTGAGGACAAGCAAATACTCAAGTGTGAGAGAATTTGATAAATGCATGAATTCCTATGTTTTGCCCCTTGATTTAATATATTTTATCCTTAAATTGAGTTTGATTTGTTTGTTTAGTACTTTTCCAGAGTTCTTTTAGTTAACTCAGTGCCAAATGATGCCATGAACCAAATGTGACTTAGAATGGTTAAGGATCCAACCTAAAATGCTGACTTTTAAAAGAAGATGGGCAGACACCACTGAAATCCCAGCTGAGATTCCATCCGTGTGGGCAGACACTACTAAAATCCCAACTGGGATTCCACCGTGTGATAAGAGGAAATTAGAAATACATCCAATAGCCTCATATGGGTAGAGCCACTATTGAGATTTCACCCGTGGGCCCCTGGCATCGTAGACACCACTGGAATCCCAGTTGTGGCTCTAGTGGTGTGAGGTTAAAATCCAATAATATAAATAAGATCAGACAACATTTTAAGGGAGAGCCGCCACAGAGCAAAAATAGAGATTTAAGAGGGTTGGCTAAGCCCTAGAGTCATGGGAATGGCTTGAAGGCTAGAGATATTGAGGGCTTAATTGAATCAAAGACCAAGATCCAAATGGATGTGGAAGATTGAAGAGAAGATTTCAAAGGACATCTTCAAGATCTGTTTGAGATTTCTTCCTCTTTTATTTTCTGCATCTTTGTTCTTCAATTTAAATATGAACTAATTCTATTTGTAATGAACCCTAGTTTTAATTGTATAGATTGAAGGATTTAAACTTTAATCAATTCATATTTGGTTATTTTATTTTCATGATAAATCTTATTATTCCAATTAGCAATTGCTAGCTTGTTGATTGGATATTGTTTCTATATTAGACGAGTAGAGATACCCTGATATAGATAGATCACTCATGGTAATAGAGAGTTGATTGGGGTGCTAGAGATAGACTTATAAAACTTCTTTGGATGTTAATCTCTTAAACTTAATGTTGCTCCTATTTGATTATAGGTTGAGAAAGATTCCCCTATAATACTTAGGAAGTTAGGGATTTAATCACTTGAGAAAGGTTTTTATTTAATTTAATGAGAGCCTAATTCAATCCATTGTTTGATATGCATAAGCAACTAGGTGGATTTATATTTAGATTAGCTTTGCCTAGATTATTTCCATCAATATCATTTACTTCCTTTCTTAGTTTCGCTTAGTTAATTTAGCTTAGTTTAATTAGTCTTCATCTTGATTATTCACTAGACAATAGTTGAAGTTTGCACTAGTACTTATATACTATCCTCGTGGAGACAATATTCATACACACTACTTTATTACTTGATAACGACATGTGCACTTGCAGTTTATTAGTATGTGTTTCGGCACATTAAGAACCATAACTCAATATTTTCTTTGGAAGATTTTTGGGCTTTATAGATTAGTCTCACTTTGCACATTATCCATTTTAAACATACATCATATACATTCATATATATCACATATATATTTCATAACATAGAGAATATACACATAGGTATGATCATGGATTCTATGGATCCACTTCCTAGCCATAAGGAATGGATTTTGGTTATATAAATTACAAATATGAAATTACAACTTTTGCATCTTTATGCTCCCACTAGGCATCTTTATAGGTTGAACCTCTTCTTGTTTTTACACATCTCCACATCTCTATATGTACATTAGTAACCTTGGCATTCCAATGTGAGATTACAAAAACAAAAGAGCTTATAAGCTCAGTGGAATTGATTTATAACCTAAATGAGTAATTAACATTTAATTACATCCCATCAAATAATAAAATTAATTATTACATGTCCACATGAGAAATCATACATTATAGTTTCTAAATCCATGATCAACCATTCATGCCTCTCAAACAACAACAAAGCATATATATACAATAACTGCATTTATAGATATGTTGTTCATCATTGGAACATTTCCAAAATATCCATTTTGAATATCATATATTCAATGTTTTTATAGCTTAAAATCATATTTTAAGTCATAGAAATTTATTTGCTTGAAAAATTAGTCCAAAATAATTTTGGAAAAAATTAAGGTTGGGTGGAGAATCAGAGCAAATCGCGACCACCTTTGTAGTTGCGACTCAGGTTTCGCGGGCGCGAAATACTAGTCATGGTCATGATTCTATAAATAGACCTAAACAACATTTGTTTTGATCCATTCATTTGTAGGCGTGACATCAAATTCGTGACCTGATATGCCAATCACAGTCGTGATTTATGATTCACAGGCGTGAATTTTGTATTTAAGAACACAACATTTGTACACCAACTCATTTTCTACCAAATCAAAAACCTCCAAAACAACATATACAAAGGTTTTACATAGAAATTAAGTGGCTCTGATACCAATTGAAGGAATGATGGAGCCAAATGTAGTGGAAACAAGGTGGTGAGGTGAAATTTCAAACATTTTAAAATTTCACTTCACCCAATTTTGGTCCAAAATTCATTCAAGCAATCAATTAATTTGTGTGTAAAACACATATGCATTGAAAGAAGAAGGTAGAGTAATCATATTACCTCTTCTAAGTTCCTTCTTTCTTTATCAAAGAGCTTCCTAAGTATAAGGCCTCTATATCATCCACACCTAGCTCACTTCTAAGTCTCCTCTTGGTTTCTTTGGTGTTCTTGAATCACTCTCTTAGTTGCCCAAATTGATTCAAGATTTTCCCTTAAAAACCTTTAAGACATTAAGGTTTCTCTTTGGTTTGTTTTGGATTAAACACATTTTCAATTTGCAAGCATTTGTTCTTTCACAAAGAACAAAGAAGAGAATTGAAAATCAAAAGAAAAATTGAAGAAACATTTTCTTCCTTTTTTTTTCTCTCTCTCAAATCTCTCTCAAGATGCTCCAAATGGAAAAATGGTGTTCTCTTCTTATTTGCAACATAAAAGCTAAGGCTTTTACATCTTTCCAAGACTTATCCTTTTACATTCTTCTAGCTCACCATTTGGTAAAGGGGCAAAGTTGACTTTGCTTCTTCAAATGGTGAAATGACCATTATATCCTTTAGGAGTAAAATGGACATTTCCATTAGCCAAAAAATGTAATTATAATTGTAGCCTTAGTAGAAAATTCTCTAACCCCTAAACCCATCATATGGGCTTCTGAATAGTAAATTTTCTCTAATTCCTAAATTGCCTCTTTTCCATATCATATATGGGCTTGGGCCACATATTATGTGTTAAGGGTTTTCACTATATTTAAAATTAAGTCTTTGATTTAGTCTAAATCAATTTTCAATTTAATCTTTCTCATTTGCATCATATACAAATTAAGATTTAATTGAATCAAAACCTTCATAGATTAAACATCAGGACATGCTAGGGTCCTTGTAAATTTAATTACATGTTTAATTATTTTACCACTAATCAATTAATTAGACACTTTAATTAATTATTATGGTAAACTTTTTATACTTAGAAGGTGATCACATTGAGTGTGTTACTTTCTAGGTTCATGTTTAATTAGCAATGGGAATGAGAAAACATTTTTCTCTACTAATGTGAAATCCCACTTCACACTATCCCATAAGTCATGAGGGATAGCTAGCATTCCATGTCATGACTACCTAATTAGAAATGAATGCTTATAGGTGATAACTTTAAACATCACTTGGACCATCGATCATAAATCATCATACACTAGAATCCCTTCATTAAAGATCCTAATCTTGGCTAGGGTAATGGTTTATGTCAAACCCTAATGTGCCTCGATTCTATGTCCTTATCTCGGTTCTAATTATTGATGAAATTAGATTCCTACTAGAAACTCTTTCAAGTGAATCTTACTATTCTAGCTAGAAACTTAAGCATCAAGAACAATAAGATAGCATAAGATCTTAACCTCGTTTACTCGAGGTAATGAATTCTATCTTGGCAATCACTTGCCTCCATACATAACAATTTATAACTATCACATGCCATATAGTTGTACATGAATAGTACGTCTATATAAGCAGTAATAAATCTTAACCATCTATGTATGAGATATAGTATCCCTCAAGTCAAAGGATTATATGAATTATAATGACCTAGATGATAAATAATTGACAAGTAGTAAAACCCCATATTATTATCATCTAACATCACAGTTTGACTATTCATCCTATGAATATCCACATGTTTGTATCGACATCACATGTCTTGCATGAGACTTACTACCTCTATAATCACCTGTATCACATACTGATTATAGAGAACGAACAGAGGTGATGGTCTTCTAAAATTAATGATGCCCAGTCATTAAACCTATGACTATGAGCATATTTAAAATATGTGTACAAGAGCAATTTATCTCCCATATTCTCAACACTTGATAATAGATCCTCTTACAAATATTTAAGGACTATATTCAATAATATGAATCCATTTTCACATTATGAATATATTAACGTGCCAATGGGAAATAATATCTACCATTACATAACTATTATATGGCTTATAGGGTACATACTGCTATCAGCCTATAGTTGTGAACCCTCAAATTTGCATCCTTAGGATCTGATTGCAGCTTGACACCTGCTAAGAGTAGTGCGCTACATAGTGCCTCATTGAAAAAATAAATTTCCTCAAACTTGCACTTCAAACAACTAGCACTTGATTATGATCCCATAAAATCAAATTGGGCCCAAATAAGATAAAAAAACATATGAGAACGGGCTTAAAAGAGGTGTGGCAACCCACCGTAGGTTTCCCTATGGTTGCTACAGAAGGTTCTGCTATTGCTGCAGCCCCTGATTAGTTGCTGTAGTGTGTTTTTCCTGATCCCACATCGAAAATTCACTATTTTAAGCACCCAAACTCTCCCTATAAATACCTTTCACCTCCTAATAACTTCTACACACAAATACATACTTCTATACTCCCTCTAAAGCTTTTTAAACCCTATTTCTAAGCCTCTCAATTATCAAAACTGTCTTTCTAATACTCCTTATCTCTAACACCTCATTCCAAAATCTTTTTCATCATATAAAACCCTATTCATAAGCCTCATAATCACCTCAAACCCTATCTCTAAGCCTCATAACCAAGAAAATGTGTGATTTAAGCTAGCTCTTTTAAAAGAAATTTGTGGTACTAAAATAAAGGTGTGATCCAAGTCCCTCCAAGAAGTGTTTTTGCTATTCAAGAGTCTTTCTTCCAAAGGTAGTGCCTGTGATATCCCCAAGATAAGGTGGAACTTAGATACGGTGCCAGGCTTGTGCCCTACATTCCTCGTCACCAAAAGCCTAAGGTAAAAGTTCTTTCCTTTTCCTTTTCAATTCCAATTTTAAGATCTAAATTTGAAAAGATCTAATTTTTGTTAATTAAAATCTAACCTTATTAACAAATCCCTAAGGCCCTAAAATCAATCAAAACATTAAAACAAAGGTAATGACTTAGAAACCCCTCCTTCGTAAGAAGGAAGAACAGCGTGGGATTTGATTCCCATTTAAAGGGATATGTAGGCATGCCATCTCTAAGGTATCAACTCTGCTAAAATTAACAACTTCTTCTCTCTATTACCTTCTTCACATAGTTTTAGGGTCAAAATTGCTTTTCTTAAATGAAAGTCAAAACTTTAGTTCTTTTACAATTGTTTTATTACTTTTTCTTACTTTAGTTGTTTAGATTATATTTAGGGAACGTGTGCTTTTCCTAGAACCTAGAAGGGGTAGAGGAAAGATCCTCTGATTTTGACATTTTGACTTGTAATAGTTTTAAGTAGTTTCCCTTTATTTTTCACATTTTGTAATTATCATTATCTCATATTTGCCATGTATTGCACAAATAATATTTGTTTCATGCATCATATTATATATGTTCATTCATAAATAAAAACTTTTTTTTTACAAAAGCTATTTTGTATTTAAGCCAAACTAATTTCATGCATTGTTTTAACCAAAACCTAGTTCCCAAGCCCTCTTTGGTCATTTGAGAATTAGTGCTTTTCTTTAGGATAAATGGTATAATTTTGGAGTCAATCAAATTAGGTTTTTCCTTTAATTTTCCCAACTAAATTAAATAAAATTAAAGTGGCAACTCCTTTTACAAATTACAATTTTCAAAATACAATTTTTTGAACTCATAACGGGTTCTAATCATCATGTTTCTCCAAAATGAGCATTTTTGATTCCCTTTAGTGGATTAGACTGATGCTTGGGCAAGGCCTTATAGTTGGTGACTCCACTAGGGACTCCAAAATCTTTTTCAAAATAAAAGATAAAAGTGGACTACTTTTGATAAAACAAAAAGTTTGGCTTTTTAGTACAAAATAGCTTTTCATGCATCACTACATTGGGCTTCTTGTCCAAAACCCTAGTTTCTTAGGAAAACAAAGGATAGAAAGTAACATCGAATAGGCAACCTTCCTTAGGTTTGCTTGCTGGTAGTAAAATCATCTAGCCCATGATGTATCCTCTAATCCTTTTAGAAGTGTAATGAGTATGCGAGTATTGTTGGACCCACACGAGATACTTTGACTCATATGTGGTTAGGTATATCACATATCTAGTGTGACGGGTTCCTTTTCAAGCCACTATAACCCTTTCATATAATGACTCATAGAACCTTCCTTTAGGATTGTATGACTATAATACTAAACTTGGTATTTCATGAAACCTTTTTCAATCATTCATGTATATATACATGCATAGCTTGAACCTTGTGAAGAGTAAAAAACCTATCCAATCATCTTCACACCCAAATGCATGGTCCATCTAAACCCATGGTCAAAACTTAATACTCATGGTCCACCTAAACCCTTGGTCAAAACCCAAAGCTCATGGTTCACCTAAACCCATGGTCTAGTCCTATCCAAACCTATATTAAACTCATGGTAAAAAATTAACCCATCTATGGTACTCTCATCCTTATCCATAATTGCTATCTAAGCTAAATACTGACCTAGCTTTCATCTTTTAATTCGTACCCAAGCTAAACACTGATCTAGCCTCATCTTTTATAATTGATGTCTGTATTCCTATACTTCCACCAGGTCAAATAAACTTTAAGTCTATTATACCCTAGTTACAGGCAAGTGAACCTATCGTTCAAGTAAAATAGCACTAAAGAGGTCAATACCATAGGGAAACTATATAAGTATTAGCTCAAATGTTAACTATTGTTTAATGAATCAAAGTCCAAGGAACTAGAATTAAGATAAACTGAAAATTAAACTAAATTAACTAAGTGCAGCAAATTGAAAAAATCAATGGAAAAGAATCAATGAATAAATTATCTAGATAGAAACTCCCCCTAACTCCTCATGTGTTTCATGAAATACAGAATTAATCAAATCAAACAATGAATCAAGTTCACAATCCTAAAATTAGATTTAAACCTTTCTCAAGTGAATTAATCCTTTTTCTCTGAACAAATTAAATAGAATCTCTTTTAATTTAATAGGGTAGGCAAAGCATTAAGAATAAGGAATTAAAGCCAAAGGATTTTGTAAACCTATCTCTAGAGTCCCAAGCAATCCTTAATATTCATGAGTGATCAAATCAAATAAAGGGTATCTCTACTCTTTAATAAGAAATTAGATATCAAATCAATAAGCTAGCAATTGTTAACCAAACTTTGTCAATATAAATCATGAATATAACTAAACCCAAGAATGATTTGATTAAAAATCTAATCATTCAGTCCATACAATCAAAACTAGGGTTTGTCCCATCTGGACAAAAAGGAGTTTAGTTCATGGCAAATTGGAAGAATAATGAACAAGAAGGAAGAGAATGATAAATCAAATATTCCATAGAAAAGTTCTTAAAAATCTTCTCTTTGATCTTGAATCACCCACTTCAAATCCACTCGAATCTTGTTCTTCACCTTCGATTTCGATCGTGATCTCTTCGTCCCTTTTCAAAAAGTTCTCTTGAAGTAAAAAACTCTTTGAAAAGATAAGATCCCCCTCTTTTTCCTCTCAAAACATCTTTTAAAGGATGTATTTTTCATCTACACAGTTTGGTACCTGCCCATGTACTTGGGCTTGTCGGCATTTGTCCTTTTTGCAAAACTTAGCTCTCCAATATAGGTTGTGTAATACCTAAGGTTTCCCTAACCTATTATAGTTAGCAATAAAGGCACCATAATGTCTATATGCTGTACCATTCAAAGCCTTCCTAGCACACCAAGAACCATAAGAATATCATAAGAGGTAAATTCTAAATGAATAATGTGACAATGAGTAAGGAATGTAATTGACTTTGATAAGCACTTTTATGATAAAATGGAAGTCAAACCAAGTTTGACTTGATGGGACTATATTAATAATTCATTTGAAATGTGAATCTAAAGTGCTGATGAATGGGCATTGACATCTCCTTAGACATTGGGGGGGTTGATAATAGTGATATGAGAAGTTGAATTTAATCAAAGTTGCAATGGTACAATGAAAGTCAGACTAAGTTTGACCAAGTGTATCTATATGACTTACATACATGAATAATGCTAATGAAAAGCTAGGAAATGTGTACTATAGAGTGAACAAGATTTATCTAGTAATGTCTAGTGCATGTAGTAATATTAGAAGGTAAAATTATGTGTAATAAAGTGAAGAAATGAAATGGGAAATATATTAAGTATTGAGCTTGAAACGTGCATATATGGATTCGTTAATGGGCTTTTAAACTCAAAAACCCAAGCCCATTGAATGGCCAGCCCACAAGGCCTAAGGATGGATGAACATACACTTAAATAGAGTTAGAAATAGCCAGCCAAGGTTAAGTTTAATGTTGGAAAAGCTAGCCACCATTTTTTACTGAGTTAATTCCTTTTCCAACTTGAAATCCCCTTTTATCCACACCAAAGTCTACCTTGATTTTTGCTACTTCCAAAACTATATGATGAACATCACAATTATAGAGAAAATCCTAGCCATCCAACTTGATCCAATCTTAGCCATCCATCAAGATTAAATCTTAGCCATTGGATCAAGCTTGATCAAATCTTCACCATCTAATCCATCATATATATATATGCAAATTTTATGTTGTAAACATCATTTTTCCTATCTCTACACCAATGTTCCACCATAAGAAAAAAAGCTCTCTCTACACTAATAGCAATAAGAACTTTAGCAAACCAAAGCTAACAAAGGTGAGAAATCTTGTTCATCTTCTCTTTTCTATGTTTTAAGATTGATTTTAGTATTTTAATTACATAAAATCCTTCTTACACCATAAGGAAAAATTCAGCCATAATAGTGAATGATCAAGGAAGTATTCTAAATTCTAATTAGATACATCTATAATTATTTTAGATGAAGAACAATGATTTAGAAGTGTTAAAATGAATTAGGAAAGCTTGATTCAAGACTTGAAAGTCTTAGTAGCATGAACTTAGTCTAAAAGGGGAATTGATGTTCTAATGCTAGATTTTGGTAATTGAATGACCATATAGGTTGTATGTTATGCTAATTTCATAATTCCATGATCAATTTGGAGATTGGATGAGGGATTAATAGTTTTTCCAAAACTCTAGGGTTTATGGAAAAATTGGGAATTTTGAGTGTTGAATTTGAATTCATGAAATTGAAGAGAAAATTAAGTTTAAAAATGGTTTAACATGATTTGTATAATGTTAATTTTGAAATTCAATTGATAGAAATGATTTTCTCTGAATTTAATGAACTAAGTTCATTTATGGAATTTGATGGTGGAAGTAGAATTAATTCCATTGAATATTAGAAATTATTTAAATTGATTGTACTCAAAGTTGAAATGTAAAATTGGGAGGAAAGAAATTATCTTTCCTTAAGTGAATACTTCTGGCTATTTGAAAGATAAGTAAGGGAAAGTGTTAAAAATTAGTAACAAGTATATGTATAGTGTGTCATGAGCTCAAAAGTAACAAGTTAGTAATACAATGAATAAGTTATGCTAAATTGAAACTAATGTCATAATAAGGAAGGAAGGGATTGACATATAAATGAAATGCAAATGTGTAGAATCTAAAGGCAAGGACAAGGTGTAATAACCCACACCCACCCTAGGAGTTTTCATAACCAATTTGCTTGAATTTAGAAGTGTTAGGACTAAGTGTGTGTTTTTGTGAAAATTCATGTGTTATGTGATTGATGGGTATGTAGCGTGTTAGATTAGCTTTAATATGCCTAATATGAATTATTATGATAAAGTAAGTGATTTATATGAAATGCATAAGTATAAAATAATTTATTGCACATAAAATGAATTTTCATGTAAAAAGCGATTTTTAAGCATAAAATAATTTTATGAGTATTTTAAAATAATTTTTAAATAAATATTTTAGGGGAAATTTTAAAGAAAATAATAAGAAAAATATTTTCTTTTTAATTACCTATAATTAGCCCCAAAATTAATTAAAAAGCTTAAATACCTAAAAGCCCACTACATCAAAATACTCCTAACCTAGCTCATTAAGGGTAATATTGGAAATTGCCTAAAACCCTACATATTTAACAAAAAAAATTTGGCTAGCCCTAACTTCTAGCAGCCACCATGCTATTTTTTCATTATTTTTGCGGAAAAATTCTCCAACTTCTCTACGCGATTTCTCCAAAGGTGAATCTTATAACTCAAAATTGAAATTTTCATGCATAAACTCAGGGGGGGCTGCCAATTTTTACATGCTTGTGTTCTAAATGGATTTTTAATGTATTTAGATGAAAAATGTCAAATTAAATCATATTTCTGCATTACTGTAATTACCAAAAAGTTTCAAAAAATAAGGAAATTCATAGTTTTCATCGTAGAACTTAAAGGTTTAAAATTTTCATGTGTACATGTAAGTATGGCTGCCGATTTGTGTGTATATGAATTTTAAACTGATATTTGTTATGATCAAATGAAAAATAATGATTTAAATCACGTGTTTACATATTACTATACTGACCAGAAAGTACTGGAAACAAGAAAGATTCATGGTTTTCACCCTAACACCTAAAGTTGGAAAATCTTCATACATATGAATCTATATTGGTGCCAAATCCTACATGTTCATGTTCTAAAATGATTTTTGTTTTCATTACATGAAAAATATTTGTTCAAACCATGTTTTTGCATATTAATATAATAGACAGAAAGTGCAAAAAGTAAGAAAAATTCAGGTTTTCTTTTGTTAGTGCATTCGGTCATTGTTGGGATTTTTATCCCAATGTCTACAACTTTTATGCAATGTATTTTAATGATTATTGATATGTATGTATGAATAATAAATTGTTAAATTTCATGTTGGTTGAAGGAATGACTTTAGACAAGGCTAGAGGCAATTTGATATACTTAAGATATCTTAATCTTATGTTGTGATTAGAATATGAATGTGATTGGGTAATAAGGAAATAGGTTTTATGATGAGTTAATAATGAATTAATGATCTTAAACTGATGAAGAGATTGATTGAATGAATTGGTCATAAGAGATAGGCATGACACTTGAAAGGCTATTGATAAGTTGACATGTATGGAAGTGTTAAGTGTACTACGATGATTATTAAAGCAAATTAATATTAAGATCATGATATCGTGTTTGACTTGAGAAAAGTATTGGTATGAATTATAATGTGTTTTCATGTGAGCCTATAAAGGCCAAATGGGAAAGACTTTTAAAGTCAACATGTTATGTGCAAATGATGAATGCACATCTATATGCAACTCTAAGTGTATGCAAATATCATATGTGTACGGAGTAGTTATGGGATAGGATAGCATGATGATTAAATATATACTAAGTATTGCATTAAATATTATATTAGAGCTTAAGGAGTTTTAGAGGTTTAAGGGCTACAAGTAGTAGGAGCAAAGGAACCACAAGGTGAGTAAATATTATGCTATTGTTACAAGTACAAGCTATCATGATTATGTTATGGGAACCTTTGAGATTCTTGAAACCCAAGTTCACTTCTATTTTAAATTTGATTATGTGATTTTTTTTTATTAATTTTGGGTTGCTAAAGGACAATTGGTCCAAAACCAATAATGTTTATTCAATGATATGAAAAACTTTTTTTTTTTGTAATTGTACCTTACCTTATTTTCTTACTAGAATCACACTATATTTTTATCATTTATTTAATAAGTTGAATTGCTGTTGCCAATATGCTACATGCTATTGCTTTCATTAAGTGCTATTGTTATAAGTGATTACCATTCGCTCTAGCTATGGTATCTCTAATCCTTTATGCAGAAATTCTCGTGCCGATGTGGGAAATCATTGGAACCTATGCATATAGTCTTAACCCGATGGATAGGGATAGTGTATCCACCTCAGCTAGAAGGGGCAGTTCTAGCCTTGAAGCCTAATTAGTTCCATGACTTTATAAGTTATTGGGTTGGAAATTGGAATTTGGTATGAGGCCACCCCTCCCTTGAGTGAATGAGCTAGCATAGTCATTTACTTTTGTTAGGTAATAAGTGTTATAAGTGTGATTTCTGCGAACATGCTAAAGTGAAAGTCTTACTAAATTAAAACTGTGAAACCATGATTTGTAAATCATGAACTATGTGTCATACATAATGGGCTTTCTTTAAAAAAATGGGATATATGATATTGTTTATGCTATATTGTTTACTTATTGAGATCATCTATCTCACCCCTTTCTCTTGTGTGGTTCTAGATGAGCAATATACGGAGGCAAGGTGATGGCTTAAGCATTTTACTTCACTTGGGGGATTCCTTATCCAAGTCTTTAATTATACCATGTTATGAAGAGTTACTTGTAGACACTCTAGGAGTTTATTTTAGGATATTAATCATTAATGATTTATTTTAAGACTTTAAATGTTATTTCCCTTAGAAGATATTTTCAAAGTGTTTTCTTAAACTATTCTTCTGAATATTGAAGTTTCCTATATTATTGAATATTTAAGTTAGTGCATTTGGTATGATCCTAGGCATGATTGGTATAAGTATAAGTGAGTTCTACAAGCTTGGGTGACCTTATGTCTCCCTATGTTCTAGAACCGTCATGTCTCTAAAATTGGGAAGTGACACAAGTCCAAGTGTGCAAGGAGTATCAAAGTTTAACGTAAGTAGGAGTAAAGGAGTCCAAGGTGAGTACTTAATAATATAATATGACTTGTGCCATATGCTTTGAACCTTTATTGTTCAAACCATAATCGTTGAAATATTCCAATTCCTTGATGAGCTTGAATTGCCATTGAATATTAAGCCATTTAATATAATGCTTCTTGATGACATTTGACTATTGTGAACCTATCATGTTAAATTCATAATATGATCATTGAATTCCTTACTATGAAGCTTATATGAACTTTCCAATTGGTGCCTATCGATAAGTAGAAATACCCTTCTGATGTGGGGAAATACATCAGACCATGTGCACTTGGTATAAGCCTGCGGATAGAGCAAGAGTACCCAACCTCTATTAGGGGCAAACGCTTAACCATATGTAACAACCCACACCTACCTTAGGAGTTTTCATGACTAATTTGCTTGAATTAGAACTATTAGGACTAAGTGTGTGTTTTTGTGAAAATTCATGTGTTATGTGATTGATGGGTATGTGGCATATTAAATTAGCTCTAATTATGCCTAATATGAATTATTATGATGAAGTAAGTGATTTTTATGGAATGCATAAGTATAAAAATATTTATTTCACATAAATAGAATTTTCATGCACAAAGCGATTTTTATGCATAAAATAATTTTTATAAGCATTTTTAAAATATTTTTAAATAAATAATTTAGGGGAAATTTTAATGAAAATAATAAGAAAAATATTTAACTTTTTTTTTTTACCTTTAATCAGCCCATAAAATAAATAAAAAGTCCAAATTCTTAAAAGCCCACTACACCAAAACACTCATCACATGTGGTTAGGTATATCATTGCTCTAGTGTGATGGGTACCCCAAACCAAGCTACATTATCCCTTTCATGTAATGAACTTAGAACTTGGACCTTAGGTTGTATGTACAATAAAAAGAAGCCTTATTGTATTCATGCAATGACTTTTCATTCATGCACACATACATTCATGCATACATTCATCATCCAAGAACCTTGAACAAGTGGAGAATTTACCAAGCCTATGGTTCACTAAAATAATCATCCCAATGCTAGCCCAAAGGTCTGTCATCCTGTTGTATTACCTTGGTTTTATACTCATTTTGTCTACCTTTCTCCTTATCGTAAGGTACCTAAGATGGCCAAAAGAACAAGTGGATTGAAAGAAAGTGGTCTAAATGTAACTAATACGGAGGAAGAGGCCCAGTTGAACTCATTCTTAACGAATCTTCTCTTAAAGCAAGAAAGAAATTTTCAAGCTGTTTTAGAGGCCTAGAGAGCCTAGTTTAAAGAGTAGAGGCAATCCATTTTGGAGGAGGTTCAAGCTATGATGAGTCGAGCCACCCTTAGTTCAAATACTACACCAAACCAAACCATTCCAAGCATGACCCAAGCTGTTGCAAATACCTCCTTTTCCCCTAATATCCCTATTGACTTGACTGATAAAGGAAAGGCTATAGTTGATGCACATCCAAATATCATCTCATCCTCTATCCCAATTCTAGATGTTACCCCATCACTTGTCACTTCCCAAATACCAAATGCCACTTATTCTACCACTCCTCCTTTGAATCTTTTTCAAGGAGAGGAATTTTCTTCCTATATGAATGCTAAAACTTTAATGGAAAAATTTGAAGTTATGGAAAAGACCCTCAAAAACATTAAGAAACATGATGATGTGATTGATGCCAGTTCTTTAGCCCTTTTTCCTAATGCCAGAATTCCACCAAAGTTCAAAATCCAATGTTGGATAGATTCGATGGGACAACATGCCTTAAGACATACTTGAAGATGTATGTGGGGGCAATGGCTCCTTTGAGGGGTTGATAATGAGCTCCTTGCCCAATTGTTTCAATAATCTCTCACTAGAATTGCTATAAAATGGTTTTTAGACTTGGATATAAGTAAGAAAAGGACTTAGGATGATATCTGCAATACATTTGTTAAGTAGTATGAGAATAACATTGAAGTGGATATCATAAGGAGAGATCTAGAGACTACCAAGCATAACCTAAAGGAATCTTTCTCCTCGTTCCTTATGAGGTGGAGTGAAAAGGCAGCCTAAATGGTGAATCGACCAACTGAGCAAGAGCAAGTTGATATAATTGTAAAGAACCTTTTGCTAGTATACCAAAATCATCTCCTTACTCAATAACTCCCGAGCTTTAAAGCCCTTATTACCACTGCCTCCAAAATAAAAGATTTGATCCAAAGTGGCCATATCAAAGATGAGACCACCTATAATAGATAAAAGAAGAGTACTCCCTACCGAGCTAATGTCATTGCCTCAAATAATAAGAGGGAAGGGGAGATATCTACCATTTCTCATTATCGGCCATTAAGATTGGAAGGTCCTTTCTTGAGTTGGGGGTTCCTCTGGTTGTGGTATACAAGAAAGCCTTAGAAGCCAAGTTGATCAAGCGTCTGAAACCAAGAGCTCCTCCTGATCCATTTCCTGCAAATCACAACCCTAATGAATATTGTGAGTATCATCAAAGGGCTGGCCACAAAATAGAAATGTGTTAGAATTTGAAGCATAAAATACAAGATCTTATAGACAGTGGGGACATCATACCTCCCAAACCAAGACCCAACATTTCCACCAATCCTCTCCCTAACCACCAAATTAACCTCATCACCACCACTGATCTCAAAGTTGATCCTATCTCTTTGATTCAGTCATCTTTTGAATATAGTTGTGTTTTGGATTTGAGTAATCTTGTGGAAAAAATTAATGCTATAACCAGGAGTGGCAGGATCTACCAAGCACCTACTCAACAAAACGACTAGCCACCCATCCAACCTATCCCATCCTTTGCTGAAAAGATAAAAGGAAGCATTGAGGCTAATGAGGATCCTATCCTTAAGCAACTAAAAAAGACCCAAGCTAACATATCTATCTGGAGCCTTATCTAATCATCTTACTCTCATTGCCAAGCTCTTTGCAAAGCATTGAATCAATGCCAAACACCCATAGATATCACCCTTGAGACTTTAGTGGCTTCTCTCACCAACACCACAAAAGCTACCTCTATCTCTTTCAATGACCATGACCTACCTAAAGGGGAGCTAAATTACAACCATGCCTTATACATAACAGTCCTTACTCAAGGGAAAACAATTCCTATGGTATTGATAGACAATGGGTCTGCTTTGAATATCTATCCATTAAAAGTGGCAAGTTGCTTGGGATTAGAGGCTTCAGACTTCACACCTTCTGACCAGATTGTAAGGGCATATGACAACACAAAGAAGGAGGTCTTGGGTGTGGCTACTTTAGATGTCATCATTGGATCTGTCACTTATCCTATCCCATTTCAAGTTATTGATGTACCAGCATGCTTTAATCTCCTCCTTCGACGACCCTGGATACATTAAGCTAAAGCTATCCCCTCTTCCCTCCATCCAAAGCTAAAATTTCCTTATGGATCTTCTATTGTCACTGTAAAGGGGATATATGGGAAAAGTGAGGTCCCAAGTTTTATGCCAATTCTGGAGATATAGCCTGAGCTACCAAATCTGCCATTATCAGGTTTTGTTTTTAAGACAGTATAATTCATAGAGGAAGAAGGAGGTAAAGAGCTTGAGCTTATGCCTTTTGATTTCAATCCTTATGGAAATATTGCTGTGGCTAATATGTTGAGAAAAATGAATTATTTTCCTAGATTAGGACTGGGCAAGAGGCAGCAAGGAGTGAGCCAGTTCAAAGAATACCTTATGGCTAGCCCACCATTCGGTCTTGGTTACAAACCTACAAAAGAAGATCTGGCTAAGGCAAAGAAAAGGGCTAAAGAGAAAATGGCAGCCCTCAAGAAAGGTGAGTCATATGATTAGCCCATGCGCCCTTATTTCAAAACACTTAATGGATACTTTGTGATGGAGGGTGAGAATTTCCCATACTGTGATTTTCTAGAACCTTGGGTCTATCCTATTACTAAGAAGCTAATCTCTAGTTTTGAACTCTTATTTGATGTCAGGCTTTCCTTAGAAGACTATGAACCAGTTTTCATGTTAGAGCGAGATTGGGAGGGTAATATGGAGGCTGCTCTCTTTAAGCAAATTTGCATGATAAGAGATGAAGAAGTGGCTGACTTAACCAAATTCATCCAAATAACTCAAACCCGACCTAGCAACTGGTATTATGAGAAGAAAGGAGAGGGCGGTAAGTCTGAGTCAAATTCCAAACTAGAGTTTGAGTTTGAACCAGAGTCCGAGTCCTAACCATAGTCCAAGTCCAAGTTCACATTTAAGTCAAAACCCGAGTTAGAGTCTTGTAATTCCAATTCCTCATTTGAGTCGATAGTCGAACCTTTTGGTTTTTCTTTTAATTTTGATGTAATAATAGACAAAGGCTCTTTTATTCATAATAAAAAGCTCAACTTTTCTTGTTATGATCTTGTGCTTCTTGTTTCCTCTCCTTTTCCTTGTCTTAAATCCAATTTGAATGAAAATTAAATGAAAAAAAAATGGCAAAGAATCAACAAGTTTTGGCATGAATGAAAAACCAAAAATCACATTCATTACATCATCATGTCATGACAAGGACGGCTTGAGTAAAATGATCCAAGACTTCTTAGATTGCTTTGTTTGGGAACCCAAGGATATGACTAGGCTGGATCTAGCTATAGTTATTCATAAAATTCCTACTTATGAGTATGTAAAGCCCATTAAACAAAAGCTGCGATGACAAAAGCTAGAGTTATCCTTAAAGATTAAGAAAGAAGTCACCAAGCAATTAGGTAATGGGTTCATTGAGATAATCACGTATCCTTCTTGGTTAGCAAACATTGTTCCAGTACTGAAGAATGATGGAAAAGTTAAGATGTGTGTAGATTATCAAGATTTGAATAAACCTTGCCCCAAGGATGATTTCCCATTATCTCACATTGACTTGTTAGTTGACCGTATGGCCAGATATGAAGTAGTCTCCTTGACAGATTTATATACAGGGTATAACTAAATTCAGGTCCATCCTCCTAACAAAGAAAAGACTGCTTTTATGACTGAATGGGGTATATACTACTACCGAGTTATGCCTTTTGGATTAAAGAATGCAGGGATGACTTTCCAAAGGATGGCTACCACAATCTTTCATGACATGATATATAAGGATGTTGAGGTATATGTTGATGACACGGTAATCAAGTCTAAAACAACAGAGGATCACCTACAAGCCTTAGAGCGATTTTTCTATAGACTCCGCCAATATAAATCAAGTTGAATCCTACCAAGTGCATATTTGGGGCATCATCTGGAGTGTTTTTAGGGTATATGGTTAGTAAGAGAGGAATAGAGGTAGATCCAACAAAGTTGAAAGCTATTTTGGAGATGCCAGCACTTAAGACAGAAAAAGAAATTAGAGGCTTCCTTGGATGACTACAGTACATTAGCCGGTTCACAGCTCAATTAGCAGACGTCTATGGTCCAATCTTTAAGTTGTTAAAAAAGGGAGCCTTTAAGCAATGGAATGATGATTGCTAGAAAGCTTTTGAGAAAATTAAAGAGTACTTGCTAAGTCCTCTAGTATTGCAACCACCAAGACCTGGAAAGCCTTTACTACTGTACCTCTCTATCATAGAAGAAGCCATGGGGGCAATGCTCACCCGAAATGCTACTGAGTCACATAAAGAAAATGCCATTATTACTTAAGTAAGCACATTCTTGCTCATGAGCTCAAGTACAATCAGATTGAGAAATTTGTACAAAGATGTCATAAATGCCAGATCTATACCAAACTATAGAAGTAACCTCCTATGCCCTTGCAGCCTAAAACTACTCCTCGGCCTTTGCAACTTGGGGCATTGATGTCATAGGAAGAATAAACCCCAAATCATCTGCTGGTCATGAATACATCCTTGTAGTGGTTGATTACATCACAAAGTGGGTAGAAGTGGCACCTTATCGGGTATTGGATTCAAAAAGAGTGGCTCATTTCATCCAAACTAACATCCTTTGTAGGTTTAAAGTACCTTTTGAGATTATTATAGATAATAGGTCTCATTTCCAGAAAGAAGTATTTCATATCTTGAAAAAAAAAAATGATCTAGTATCACAAATCATCTCTTTACCAACCATAAACTAATGGGGCAGTTGAAGCAACAAACAAAACCATCAAATCCCTCATGCAAAAGATGACTAATAATCACAAGCACTAGCATCAATAATTACCATTTGCTATGTAGGGATATAGGACTTCCATCCGTACACCAACTGGGGCAACTCCTTACTCATTAGTATATGGAATAGAAGCTGTGCTGCCGATTGAGGTGGAAATCATATCAGCCAGGATCATGAGAGAAAGTCAGATTGATGAGATAGAATGGATTAAAAGTTATCATGATTAATTGAATGCTATTACAGAAAAGAGAATGGATGCATTGTATCGACTATAGGGTTATCAACAAAAGCTATCTAAGCATTTTAACAAAAAGTTGAGGGATAGGGGACTACAAGAAGGAAACTTGGTCTTAAAGGAAATCTGAGCCCCAGTGCATGACCCTAGAGGCAAATTCAGAGCAAACTGGACTGGACCTTATATGCTTAAGTGCATCTTGTCAGGTGGAGGTGCCATTCTTATGGATTTGGATAGAATCGAATTCTCCAACCCTTGCAACTTGGATCAATTAAAGCGACACTTTGTATAATGCTGCATTGTAACTAGAACTACGTGGACTTGATTCTCTAAAATAATAGAGAAAAGTATGTAATAGAAATAAATTGTGTAAGGAGATACATAGGTAACCCTCAATGGGTGCAGTCCAAATCATTAATAAATTTTCTTTTGTGCCAAATTTTGTTGTTTCAATGCAAAAAAAATAATAATATAAAAAAATGAAATGATGAAAAAATGAAAAAATGGAAAATAAAGATGTTTTATTCAAAAGTCTTATTCACTAAAACAAGAAATCAAAAAATTCCTCCTAAAGCCCAAAATAATAGACCTCCTAATCATCAGTAGTCCCCCCTACAAAAGTGTCATCTTTTATCTCTTTAAGTAAAGTCACCCTCCTTATCTTCTCTGATGCCTAAGATGTAGCAATCCACTATAAAATGTAAGCCTCTGTCTTATCAAAGCAATGAGATGAAAGAACAACATGAAAACTGCGAGCCCATCCATTGGTAACAGCCCTAGCCACAGTGGGAGTGATGAAAGTAGATTCAAAGATAGCTCCGTCTGGGGGCACTCCTTACGCATGACCCATCTAGTGCATCACCCTTGTTCCTTGGTAGAATGTCACCATATACAAACCCAATAAATAAACCATCCTATAGCCATAACTCATAGTCATAAACTTCTTGATCTTATACTACAGACAAAGCCACAACAATTCCTAAGGGTTGAGTTCAAATAACCATTCAGTCCATTCCTTTTTAGAATTGAATTTCCTCACTATGATACGAGATCGATACCATAAAGCAGAGTAGTCCTTTTTAGTAGGAGGGGAAACTACCTTCAGATGATCCCTTAGCCAAATCTGTGTAGAAACATAGCTAAGTAAGAAAGGAAAAGGGAAAGAGAAAGGAAGAGAAGGAGGAAAAGCATACCTGCATAATGATTGGACTCATAGACCAAAGCCCATCACTTTTGTAAGCTCAATCCAAACTAAGGATTGTCTCTACTAAGATAATCCCAGCTATAGAGAGACCTTCGGCCATTTGAAAAATCAGTTTGGTTATCTTAATGTCCCCCAAACCAGTTGAACCTATAAAGAGATACCCGACAGTTAGACAAAAAGCTAAAGCATTCATCCGACGATCCTGCCATTCCTTATCCTTAAAACCTCGGGGATCATAGAACTCAACAATTACAGCAGTCAGGTCCACCTAATCATTCATAACCATAGGGTTAGTAATTGCAGTGTCCAATCCCAAGAGCCTCAGAAATGAATTGAAGTACCCCACTCTTAGTATGAGGGCAGCCAAGTCAGCCTCAAGATTAGATCCCAGTAACACACTGAATTCTTCAAAAGCAGGGTACATCTCATCCATTCCAGCCCCAAATCTAAAAACATGCTCTTCAGGATCCCAGAATTTTATACAAGCCCTCAAAAAGTCCTAATCCAATCGAACCCCCCTTAAGGTTGGCATGGTACTAATCCCAAAAGTCCCTAAGTTAATGCACTCCACTTGCTGAAGGTTTTTAGTCCATAAATGCATTAAATGGATAAAATAGGGCTCTACGTGTGAAAAGAAAAAGGGAAACTAGAAGAAAAGATGAGAGAAAAGTTAAGAGAAGAGAGCAGGAAAAGTACTGTAAAAGTGGAATTGCAATTATAAGGATTTCTAAGCTATAAGAGGGGTATATATAGGGGAAAATTGAAGATTTTCGCTAGGATTGCTGCAAAAGAGCGTGGGTTTCCTTAAGCCTTTTTGTGGCATTGCCGCAAACACCAATGCAGTGCTACAAGCTGCTTTGCAGCAGCTGTACAAAGTTGTGCAGCACCACACTGGATGGCTGGTTGCCGCGCCCCTACTGCATGTCGCCACAAGCTATTGCGACCCTTCCCTTTTATAGATCATGCAGTTTTTGAGAGGAATTTGATGAAAAAATGGGGGAGAGAGCAAAAAGGAAAGATGGTGGAGCCCTATCATGCATTCATTCATAGAATAGATGCATTCATAACATACATAAGTCAAATCCTTGCATAATCAAGTCATAACATGCATGCATCATACTAATAAAATAGAACATGAGTCAAGTTTCACGTCAACATGCATACATAATCATACATAGAGTTAGCATAACTTTTGTATGACAGGATGAAAGCTAACACTGACCTTGCTTATGTCTCCTCCTCCGATCTGCATCATCTCCCTCATCATGACCACTCAGAGTGAGAGTCATAGACAATGCTGTCCTCAAGTGATGAACCATCTCATAGTTATGGTGAGCCCAATCCTTAGGGATCTGTATAAGGAAAAGATGAGTAAGAAACTACATTAAGTGATAAAGAGTAAGCTTAAGAAAGGGGGCAGAAGCATATACCTCGCCTATATGATTAAAAAATAAGATAAAATCAATAGGGAGGTCATGAGGGATCTCATATCGAGCCAAGCCATGATCAGTAGAAACATAATTCAAGTCCTCTCTTGCCCATAAGTAGGCGGGAAAACTCACCTGCTCACTCGGTCCAGCCTTATCAGAAGGGGCATCTATAGCAGACCTCGGACCACCACTCCTCCTAGCAGTAGAAGTATGAACTGATCTAATGGTAGAAGATCTATAACTAGAATGGGCCCGTCTTGGAAGAAATGGGATGCAAGGTAGTAGGCAATGCATGTAAAAGCTCCTATAGTCACCCGCAAGGTCCAAGAAAAGCTCAACTAAAAGGCATGCTACTAATGAATCCTGATTAGGGATGCGCAATCCATATTGCATCTCAGTAGGGGGATCGGCTGGGACAATCCTCTCTCTTATTATCTGGTCGCGAACTCTCTCACCAAGATAAAACATGGAGTCAGTGCAGAAGCATAAAAGGAGGTGGCAAGAAGAGAAAGCCACACCAGACTCATGGTATGGAGCAACAAATTGAAGTCTGTCAGCAAAAGGTAACCATCAGATCTATGAAAAAAGAACAATGGGGAAACATAGAATATCAGAATGAGTGATGAAGATGATGAGCCAAGCATGTGTGCATACCTGTGATGATACTAAACGAGAGAAGACATCTCAAATATGGCAAAAATTTTATCTCTCCTCATGACGATGATTTTGAGTCCGCCAAAGATAGTCGCTTAGGATATGATTTGCTGTACGATCCCTCAAAGCAGAAGCAAAAGAAGGAAAGTGCTCATAGGCCCAATACTGCACAAAGGAAATAATCATAAGACACAAAGATAGTGGGTACAAGATAGAAGTAGAAAGAGAAAAGATACCTCTCAGATGATATGAGTCCCTCCTAAAGCAGCGAACATGCCTCAAGACAAATCAGACTTCTCTTGGTACATCACGCACAAAACTACACCTCTCCAGTCAAATTCTCTAATAATAGATAAATCCTCTAGTGAGCGCAGAATATTCAGATCAATGGTATCCCTCCATATGTGGCAGAATGAGCAGTGTAATAGAATCAAAATCAGCAAGTGGGCAGCCTGCTCATCCGAAATGACCCCCACATCATAAGTATAGATGTCAATTTGCCCTTGGAGCTAAGAACGGGGGACATGTGGATCACTTCTGGGAAGGTCAATACCCAATAAGTCAACCATAGCCTCTGATGAAATGGAGGTCCAAGTGGGATAAAGCTCTAAGGCTTGAGGTCGAAATGGTAGACCAGCTAACATCGTCAAGTCCAAAGGGGTCACAGTCATCTCCCCACATGGAAAGTGAAAAGTGTTTGTAGTATCCCACCACCTCTCTGCCAATGCTCACAGCAAAAGAATATTACCCTCTCAGGTATAATCTAGGGACAGAAATCCTAGCAATCCAGATGGCTCAATCAACCCTCGGACTTAGGGATAAGTCTCCAAGTAAGTAGAGACGGCATATAGGTTTGATCTACCGCCTCTCAATCTAATGGTTATAGTCTTTGTAAAAAAAATATTATTTTACATGCATATATTTTCTATGAACTAACATTGCAACAAGAAAGAAGGGCAAGGCGGTAAATACCTCTATGACATGGTATTAGACATATGGTGCTCCAGTTCCTGTAACAAATCTGCCGGGTTGGGATCGTGCCTTGGTACTTGGTAGCTCCTGGTATGATGACTGCTAGAAGGGGAAGCCATTTTAGAGAGAAGTCAGAGAGAATGGTTTTTAGAGAGAGAAGAAAACTTGACAAATGAAAAAAGTTGCAAAAAGTGAGAGGTGGCACACCTTTATATAGTACCTTCTGCATAGTAACTTTTTCGCGCGAGAATGCAGTAGTCCGTTTCAAGTCAGAATTCAGAACAACAAGTTTCTATATGATTGCAATAGCCTCCTCTAAGCATTTGACCACTATTACTTAAGATTTAGCATAGAGAAGATTTTTTTAATTATAGACAGATATTCTGCTCCTACCAGATAGAGCTGATAATTTGCTAATCCTACCAGAAAGAATGATCATGCCTACAAAACAGGGCCAATACTTTGCTATTTCTACCAGATAGGAATATTACTCTTAGATCCTACTAGATAGGTTATCACTTCTACCAGACAGGACCAATGATCTGCCATTCCTACCAGATAGAAATATTACTCTCATATCCTACCAGACAGGATCGTCATTATCATTCCTACCAGACACGAACTGCCATTTTCTTCTTGTCGCTTCCAAATATACCAGGGGCATCTACTTTGCTTCCAAATATACCGGGGGTATCCTTTTTAATTCCAAATATACCGGGGCATCTTCTTCTTTTCACACATATTAGAATTTCTTGCTGCTTTCAAATATATCAGAGGCATCAACTTCATTTCCAAATATACCGGGGGCATCCTTTTTGCTTCCAAATATATTGGGGGCATCCTCTTCATTTCACACTTATTAGAATTCCCTCTCCCTTCCAAATATACCAGGGGCATCCTCTTCGCTTCTAAATATATTGGGGGCATCCTCTTTATTCTAAAGTTCACACTCATCAGAACAGCCTACTAGATAGAGTAATCCTGGTAAGGGGGCAACTGTGAACCCTTAATTATGCACCTCTCAAAATTATAGACCATTCAGTTAGGAAATGAATCAATCAAGACTCTTTACTTATCATCAAATCATCTGGGACTCAGTAACGGGTGCAATGCAATTAGAATCATGGAAAATGGACGAGAAACGAGCGAGAATGGGTGAAAATGGGGAGAATGGGCGAATTATAGCTCGATGCCGCATAGCTCTGTGGCATTGCCATAGAGGCTTGTACAGCACTGATGGTATATTTCTACTCCCATATTGGAAATTTCTGCCCCTATGCTTCATTCTTCCCCTTATATATAGAGGTGGTCTCTCTACTCTTAAGACACACAGACTTGGAGGCTTAAAAAGAACTAACTTCAAGTAAATTACCTTGCTTCTACTCCTTGCTTTGCAAAGCACGTTGGGTGGTTTCTCCTTGATTCCTACTTGATTAGTTTAAGGCTTTTCGCCCACCTATTCAAGGTAAGTCTCTTGCCCAAGGCTCGTGTCTGTCATGTGGAGAAACGGAGGTTGCATTCTAGTGGGCCAAGGCTTTGTCTCTTGCATGGAGAAGGTGGAATTGCGATCCAATCGTCCGCTCCATCTGTCCTATATCCCCAAGCCACAAAAGCATAAGGTAATTTTCTTTTCCTTCCTATTTGGTTATTGTCTATTTTAGTTAGTTGATTAAATTGATTCATCTAAGTTGCTAGCTAATCAACTCGGTAATCAATTAAATTAATTAATTAACTCAACCCTCTTTTAATCAATTAATCAAAACATGATAAAGTGGCTAGGCTAAACTAACCTTTTCGCAAGAAGGAAGAACTACATGGGTTCTGATTCCTATTCAAAGGGATATGTAGGCATGCTTAGTTCAGGCATCAAATCCAATTAAAATTAATCAACTATCCCCCTATCACCTTCTTCACTTATTTTTTGTGTTTATTCCTTTGCTTTATTATTAGGATTAGTTTGGGGAATGTATGACTTTCCTAGTACCCATAACGTCTAGAGGAGGTATCCCCTATACTTGAGATTTTATTTATAATGTTAATTTTATTTTGGACTATTACTTGTATTTATTATTGGAATCAACGATCATACATATTATAAATTGTCCATGCATCTTAAATTGTTCATGAAATATATTTTAAGTTACTTTTATATTACTTGGCCAAACATGTTTTGTTAAACTGAAAACCTAGTCACCAAATCCTTTTTGGTTTCGAGGCTAGTGATATTTTTTCCTTTGGGTAATGATGGGAGTCAAATGGGTTTTTTCCTTATATTTTCCCAAAATAAAAATAAATTAAGGTGGCAACTCTAAAATGATTTTCAAAATAAGCTCGAGGGCTTCTTTGTGAGTTCTTTCCCAAATGAGCATTTCGATTCCCTTTAGCAAATTGGATTGGTGCTCGGGCGAGGCCTCATAGCCTCATACCAAATTCCAACTCCCAACACATTACTTATAAAGTCATGAAATTGATCAGGCTCCACAGCTAGAACCACACCTTCTAGCTGAGGTGGATATATAACCCCTATCCATTAGGTTAAGATCATGTGTATAGGTTCCGATGATTACCTGTATCAGCACGAAGATTTCTGCATGAAGGGTTAAAAGTACCATAGCTAGAGCTAATGGTAATCACAAATAACAATATCACATAAGGCAACAATAACAAGTATCCCAATAGCAATAATGGTTTAACTTTCAAACAAAAGATATGATGATAGTATAGTTCCAAAAAAAATATAAGTTAGGGTAATAATCACAAAAGGTATTTATTATTGGATAACCACAAATGGCTTTAGACCAAATGTCCTTTGGCAACCCAAGCTTAACAAAGAAATCACATAGTCAAATTTAAAATGGAAGTGAACTTGGGTTTCAAGAATCTCAAAGGTTCCCATAACATAATCATGATAGCTTAAATGTGTAACAATAGCATAATGTTTACTCACCTTGTGGTTCCTTAGCTCCTAGTACATGTAGCCCTTTTGAACCTCTAAAACTCCTCAAACTCTAACCTAACATTTAATTCAATACTTAGTATTTATTTAACCATGATGCTATCTTATCCCATAACTACTTCAGGCACATATAACATTCACATACTCTTAGCTTATAGAAGTGCACTCATGACTTGCACATCACATATTGACTTTAAAAGTCTTGTACACTTAGCCTTTGTAGGCCTATATAAAAACAAATTAAAATCATGTCAATACCTTTCTAAGGTCAACACAATATCAATACCTTAATATAAATTCACTTTAATAATCATCTTAGTACACTTAAACACTTCCATATATGTCAACTTAACAATTAACCTTTCAAGCATCATGCTTATCTCTTATGACCAATTCCTTTAATCAATCTCTTCATAGATTCAAGATCATTAATTCATTATTAACTCATCATACAACCTACTTCCATATTATCCAATCACATTCTCATATTAATCACAACATAAGGTTAAGATATTTTAAGTATACCAAATTGCCTCTATGCTTGTTTAGGGTCATTCCTTTAATCAACATGCAATTTAACCATCTATCATTCATACATACATGTCAATAATCAACAAAATACATCACATAAAATTTATAGACATTCGGATAAAAATTCCATTGTAGGCCGAATGCCCTATTAAAGAGAAAACCTGAATTTTTTTACTTTTCACTTTTCACACTTTCCGTATATTGCAGTAATATGCAGAAACATAGTTTGAACCAAGATTTTTCATGTAAACATAACAAAAATCATTTTATATCATTAATCCATAGGCATCGGCACATATATAAATCCATATGCATGAAAATTTCCAACTTTAGGTTTTAGGATAAAAATCATAAGTTTTCTTATTTCTAGTACTTTCCGGTCATTATAGTAATATGTAAACATGTGGTTTAAACCATTATTTTTCATTCAATCACAAAAAATATCAGTTTAGAATATTCCCATGTATGAATCAGCAACCATTGATCATAATTATGCAAGAAAATTCTAAGTTTTAAGGCTTAGGGTGAAAATCATGAGTTATTGCGCTTTCCATTCATTACAGTGATATGCAAACACATTATTTAAATTGTTATTTCTCATCAAAATAAAACAAATATCATTTTAGAATCCATCCATACAAAAATTGGCAGCTATATGTACAAGAAATCATAGAATTTTGCAACTTCTAAGTTCTAGCACAAAAACCTTGAATTCCTTTGTTTTTTGAAACTTTTTGGTCATTACAGTAATATGCAGAAATATGATTTAATTCAATATTTTTCATCTAAACACATTAAAAATTAGTTTATAATGTAATGATATAGAAATTATCCCCCTTGGTATGGTTTATGCATAAAAATATCAATTTTGAATTACAGGATTCACCTTTGGAGAAATTACGTAGAGAGGTTGGTGCTTTTCGACAGAAAAATTGATTTTTCTCTCGAGAAATCATCTAGCCCAAATTTTATCAGTAAAAATTAGTAAATAGTCAGTTCATAATAATTTTTCCAAGATTAGTTTCATAAAAATCAAATAGCAAATTGAAAGGAAAAGAAAAACTTATGAAACGGTCGCGAAATCACAAGTTTGAAAGGATTTTTATGAATTTTGGTAGAGAGAAATATTTTCAGAAAACTTTTCTACCAAAATAATGAAATAATAGAATTGTGGCTGCTAAAATGAAGGGCTAGCCAAAATTTAGATTAAATATTAGGGTTTTAGATGAAATTTCTAATGTTACCCTTAATGAGCTAGGTTAAGAGTATTTTAGTGCAGCGGGCTTTTGGATATTTAGGATTTTTAATTAATTTTAGGGCTTATTATAGGTAATTAGAATAAAAATATTTTTCTTATTATTCCCATTAAATTTCCCCCCAAAATTATTTATTTAAAAATATTTTAAAAATACTTATAAAATTATTTTATGCTTAAAAATCGCCTTTTTGTATGAAAATTTATTTTATGTACAATAAATTATTTTATGCTAATGCACTTTATATAAATCATTTATTTCACAATAATAATTCATATTAGGCATTGTTCACCTCAAAATATACTGTCCAAAAGTGACCTGCAAGTATACAGGGCAATTGTAGTTATACGAAGCACCCAAGGTCGTATTCTCTCAAGGAATTGCAAATGGAAATTACTTGTTTCTTTTCAAAAGCAAATCAAATATAAAAAGATTTGTTTGATTTTTGAAATTTAAAAGAACTAAAAGCAAACAATAAATTAAAAGAAAATGCGGATGTAAATACGTGAAAATTTAATGAATAAAGATAGTCCAGGGTTTGTATTCAGTTTATCAATCCTCTATGTTCAAGAATAGTCCCAATTAATTATGCTAAAGCCCTAATTTCTAATAAATCAACGGATAAAAATCAATCTATTAGCACTCGCATTCATAGAAATCATTCTATCAGTTCATACATTAAAAACAAGGACTTAATCTTAAAACTTATATTTCTAATTCATTTTAAGATCTTAAAATAGTGAAATCGGGAATCAAACTTCAACTCTGTTCAAAACCTAAGTAAAACAATTGGTAGCTAAGCAATTGTTCTTAAACAATTAACCAACTCAATTAAGAATAAAAAGAATAATTGATTGGGATTTAATTCAATTCCATATCATGAACACATCATACAAACCCTAGACTAAAATGAAATTAGCTCATGGAAAATAAAGAAATCATCTCATTCTTAATATAATTAATTGAATTCATCAAAACAATACTATTGAATTAATTAACCCAGAATAATTAAATTGGAGAAATAAGAATCAATCCTCACCTTACAACCGAATTGATTAAATTCAATCTCTTGAATTTTCCTAAATAAACTTCCAAGAACAAAATTTGGAGGCCTACTCTCGAAATAAAATCTGGAAATTTTAACTAAGAAAATCAACTGAAGTTTTATGCCAAATACAATTCGTGAATCCAAAAACTCCAAACCCCTTTCAATCCCTATTTAAGATCTATTTATAACCTCTAAAACAAAAAACCTAAATGGAAAAGGAAACTAAAAATTCGGATCAACATTCCTAAAACTGATCAGATCTTCGCGGCGGGCGCTGGGACTGTGCAGCTGGGTGCTGGGGCTGGGCAGCTGGTAAGTTTGGGCTAAAATCTTCATTGGCAGTGGACGCTGGGACTAAGTAGCTGGCACTGTTGAACATGGCCTGCTGAA
This sequence comes from Reutealis trisperma, assembly GCA_947687605.1. Lineage (NCBI taxonomy): Eukaryota > Viridiplantae > Streptophyta > Magnoliopsida > Malpighiales > Euphorbiaceae > Reutealis > Reutealis trisperma. The sequence continues at coordinate 218,591 of CANTUT010000591.1, forward strand.
AAATAGCCCGTTGCGCACGCTGGACGACCGTCATGGGCGCTGCTGCTGCTGCCTGCTGAAGAACAGCCAGTTGCGCGCGCTGGATGACCGTCGCGGGCGCTGCTGGAGTGCTGCTGCTGGGCTTGAGCTAGCCTTTTGGCAGTTAGTGCTAGGGGGCTGGGATAATTGGGCAGTTGCCCTGTATGTGCTGGCTAGGCTATATGCGCGATTTTTCGGGCCCGTTACACATGCTTCTGCCTGAATTTCATTCTTTTGCTCCATTTAATGCTCAATTCCTACGAAATGAACTAAAACCTTCCTCAAACTAAAAAAGGTAAAATAACACATTCTAACCTACATAAACATGAATTAATCACAAAAAGCCTAAATTAACACACACAAAAACGATATACATATGCCACAAATAACTTCCCCCACACTTAATCTTTGCTTGTCCTCAAGCAAACCATACTCAACAATTATCCTTAGCATCAAGACCCTCATATATTTTAGAAAAATCAGTGTGTGCCTCAAAAGATACATGTTTGAAGAGGAGTATGTAACAAGTGCAGAATACTCAACTCAATTTACCCAAGATCTCAGCAATTCCACCAAGAATCAATCAAATCATTGCGTGGCTTACCAAATTAAACTTGTTGCACTTTATGATAGGCATATACACTCATGTCATCAAAGAGAGTCTTTAATCAAAAGATTAATATTCATACATGCTCATCCACCTCATAGGCATCCTTACCAATTTCATCTCCACTAATTGAGTCCAAAAAGGATGAAAAGATCGAAAGGTCTTTACTAAGGTTGTAGCGAGGTTTTAAAGGGTTAAGGGCTAATCAAAAAGTAAGCTAAAACAAACAAGAATTTTCTTCGAAAATGATGCAAAACATAGGTCTTCTTGCCTTAACCGTCATGGAGTGACATTCATTGTGAACTTCTAACTTTTTACTTTAGATTCTTTCTGGAGGAAAAGAAAATTTGAGTATCCCTTTTTTTTTTTTTTTTTTCAAGATCATTTTTCCCGCACACTTAATTCTTCACTCCATTCATTCACATTCTTGAAGACTCCTCAAAATAACATTCACACTTTATTATGCATCAATAATCAAAGAAAATAATAGGTTAGTATTAAGATAGCTAAGCAACATCAAGGAAGTTCAAGTTAAACATATGCATATTAATGCATTTATTTATCTCAAAGGGCTAACTAGGGAAAAAAAAAATCAAATGGGTGGATATAAGGATTTGGCTAAAACAATAAATGCCTTAATCATTTCTTCCTTTCCTAAGTGGACCAAACAAATTTTGCTTCGACTAATTAGTAAGAATGTTCTAAAATGGGTGAGACTACTCGGTGATAATACGTTGCATAAGCCCTCTCTAAGTCAAGCATACACAAGCTTCTTTCGGCAATTCACACAAATCAATGATTTCAGCTCAGTGTAAAAACAAAATCTCATGCAAAAGAATTTCATATTCTTAGCAATTGCCAATAATCTACTTTAAACACAACCTTTATATATCATTGGCCGCACTTAAATTTTAAGTCCTAAAATCAAGATCTTTGAGCCAAACCAAGTAAATAGTCAAGTATTTTTGACAACGAGGATAAAACAAAAACAAAACAAAACGACAATAAAGAAATTACTCCCCCCCCCCCCCCACACTTAAACTCCACATTGTCCTCAATGTGAAAATGCATGCAATGATGGACATAAAGGAAAAACTAAAAAAATGAAAAATGAAAAATACTAAACCAGTAACTAACAGAGAAAGGTTACCTTTAGTCATGAGCTTCGGATGGCGAAGGAGGAGGTGATGTCATATCGATACCATACTTTGCACCGATTAGTGCCAACTTATGCCGTTGCAACCTCTGCTCTTTTTCCACTTTATTGAACCGTCTACTCACTTCAGCCATCATAACCCGATTCTGCTCCTCCATGGACTCAAGTTTGCACAAAACTTGTTTCTACCCTTCCACCTCTCCCGGTGGCTCTGTAGAAGGAAGAGCCGGCAAATCAGGTTGTGCATTCGACGAGGAGCCTCGATGAAATGCAGTTGGTGGTGGATTCTTGAGGTGATAATCCCTCCAACATTTATGGGTCTCAGGTGCCCTCAGAGTTTGGTCCAAATTGGCCACCTCGGATGAAATCCAAGAATCCATAGTGAAAGTCCACCTTGGTAATGGTTCAAACTCTAAAGAGGTGGAGTTAATGAGCTCATAGGAAAATGCTAAGGCGGAAACAATATGTCCCATATTCAAATGGTACCTTTTATGGGTAATCATATTCATCATCGTTTGACGCAATAAAGAAACTGTGTCAATTTGTTGTCCGTTCGCCAAACACCATAGCACATGTAATTCCTTATGGGACACTTTACTACTCTCAGATTTCCCAAACACAGCATGGCACATAAATTTGTGTAACACAAGAATAACATGATCTTTGATAAACCCATTCGGTGCCTTGTTAGGATCGAATTTCTTAAGCCCAGTTAATTTTTCCCAAAATTCATGCACATTAAACTTACTCTCCATACAATCTACCCCATTTGTAGGAAATCCAAATGCTTCACAAAATTTTGCATGCCCAATTCTATATTCCTTATCTTGCAACCGAAAGTAAATTTGGTTGTCCCGTTCAAGTGGACAATAGGAAGTAAAGAATTCCAAAGCAATAGGGGGATATACATCACAATCAAGCCTAATAAACTCACTCCAACCCAAGATGGCACTTAATCTCTTAACCTCATCATCCAAACCCAAAGATTTCAAAATATCAAAATCAAGATATCTACAAGGTTTATAAGTGCGATTAGATTGGGTGAGTGCCAAATACCTTTCTCCTTCTGCTTGTGTGAGAATTCAAAATGGAGCCCCATAATCTTCTCTCAAATCTTCTACACCTTGCTTGCCTTTGCTCTTAGGTTTGGAACCCTTCTTGCCCACACTCTTGACTCTCTTGGACATTGTTTGCTTGATTAAAAGCAATTAAGGAGGAGAAATAGAGTTAGGAAGAATGGGTAATGATCCTTGTGCAGAAATTTGGGGTTGAAGGGATGGAGTCTTAGGGATTTCGGGCGGGGTTCAAGAGAAAAGAAGGGGAAAACTGAATGGAGAGAGAGAGTAGTAAGTTAAAATTTTTTTTCTGTTTCTGTTTGTGTAACGGGACACTTAAATGTGAAAATTCCATGTATACCCCCTTGGACGTGTGCCCATGATGCTGCAGGGGGCCTTCTGCTGCATGCGCTGGGCTTGCTTGGCGCACGCTGCTGGGTACTTCCTTCCGTGCGGGCTATTGCACACGCTGCTGCTTGCGCTGCTGGGAGGCTTCTGAAGCTGCTGGCTGCTGCACATTGCTGCACACGCTGCAGGCTTGCAGCGGACACTGTTGTGCATGCTGCTGGATTGCCTGTGGTAGGCATTGCTGCTGCATGCACTGTCCGCTGCTGGTAGGCTGCCTGTATGCCAATTGCTAATTGTGCACCAATTCTGCAATCTGATTGCCAGTTTTTGCACTGATGCTTTTAATTGCACATTTCCTAACTCCTGAGACCAACACAAATTCACAGCAAAACCACAGCATAAATCTGAACTAACAGTATTAAAAATAATCAAAGGTAAAGCAAAGACCCCTTTTTTTTTATAATTCTTAAATTGACAAATAAATTGGGAACAATAAAAGGAAAAATAATTGATTTGGGTTGCCTCCCAAAAAGCACTTCTTTAACATCGTCTTAGCTGGACGCTGCAGAAAGATTTAAGGATCCTCAAGCAAAATGCTTTGAACTTTCTTAAACCCTTCCACACCCTTATAGTATGGCTTAACTCTCTGACCATTGACTCAAAAAATTTCATTTGTTCGAGAGTTAAACAATTCAACAACTCCCGAGGGAAATACCATTTTGACAATAAAAGGGCCACTCCAACGGGATTTGAGTTTACCTGGAAAAAGGCGTAACCGCGAGTTGAATAGAAGAACTTTCATACCCGGTTCAAGCACTTTTCGAACAAGGTTTTTGTCATGCAAAGTCTTAGTCTTCTCTTTGTATATCCGAGAGTTCTCATATGCTTCATTTTGGAGTTCATCCAACTCAGACAATTGCAGCATCCTTCTCTCCTTTGCTTTCTCCAGGTTGAAATTCATTGCTTTGATAGCCCAGTATGCTTTATGTTCCAATTCAACTGGCAAATGGCAAGCCTTACCATACACCAGCCAAAATGGACTCATCCCCAAAGGAGCCTTGTATGCTATCCGGTATGCCCATAATGCTTCGCTGAGATGAATTGACCAGTCCTTCCTTGAGACATTCACTGTTTTCTCCAAAATCCCTTTTATCTGCTTGTTGGATGTTTCTACTTGCCCGGAGGTTTGTGGGTGATAGGGAGTCGCTACCTTATGCTTTACTCCTAACTTTTGCATTAGTTTCTCAAACAGCTTGTTGCAGAAGTGACTTCCCTTATTGCTAACCATCACCCTTGGTGCCCCATGCCTGCTGAGAATAAAATCCTTCACAAACTTAACAACAACATGAGCATCGTTAGTTCGGGTTGGAATCGCTTCCACCCACTTAGAAACATAATCTACAGCAACCAAAATATATTGAAAACCAAAGGAGATAGGGAAAGGCCCCATAAAATCAATACCCCATACATCAAAAATTTCAACAACAATGTAGTTAGTAAGGGGCATTTCATTTCTCCTACCGATATTACCTACTATTTGGCATCTATCACATTGCTTACAGTAATTATGAGCATCTTTGAAAAGAGTAGGCCAATACAAACCACTTTGGAGAACTTTTTCAGCTGTCTTCTTCCCTCTAAAGTGCCCACCACAACTGAGATCATGGCAAAATTTTAGGACACTTTGTTGTTCATCCTCTGGAATACACCTGCGAACAATCTCATCTTTGTAAATTCTAAAAAAATAAGGTTCATCCTAAAAATAATACCTGCACTCATGCAAGAACCTTTTCTTTTCTTGATAAGACATGTCAGTTCGCAATACATCACAGGCAAGATAATTAGCAATATCAGCAAACCATGGGACTTGTGATACCCCAAACAACTGTTCATCAGGGAATGACTCCAAATCATTATGAGTCTCATTTGATGCAAGTTCATCATTTGAAACGGGTAACCTAGATAAGTGATCAGCCACCACATTTTCACTCCCTTTTTTATCCCGAATCTCACAATTGAATTCTTGCAAAACTAAAACCCACCTAATTAAACGCGTTTTAGCATGTTGTTTAGACAAAAGATATTTCAAAGCAGCATGATCAGAATGCACAATTACTTTAGACCCAATCAAGTATGCCCTAAACTTGTCTAATGCAAAGACAACAACTAACATTTCCTTCTCAGTTGTGGTGTAATTCACTTGAGCATCATTAAGGGTTAAACTAGCATAATATATGACTCTTAAGAACTTTTCAACCTTTTGTCCCAAAACAGCCCCTAATGCATGATTGGATGCATCACACATGATTTCAAAAGGTAGGGCCCAATTAAGGGCAACAATGACAGGTGCAGTGGTTAGCTTTTCTTTTAGGGTATCAAAGGCATGTATGCATTTATCATCAAAATCAAAAGGAACATCTTTTCCTAGTAACTTGCAAAGAGGTTCACTTAATTTGGAAAAATCCTTAATAAACCTCCTATAAAAACTTGCATGCCCTAAAAAACTTCTTATCCCCTTAACAGAGGTGGGAGGGGGTAAGTTTGCAATCAAGTCCACTTTGGCCTTATCAACCTCTATGCCCTTACTAGATACAACATGTTTCAACACAATGCCATGAGTTACCATGAAGTGACTCTTCTCCCAACTCAAAGTAAGATTGCACTCAATACATCTTTCAAGCACAAGCACCAATTTATTGAGACAATCATCAAATGAATTACCAAAGACAGAGAAGTCATCCATAAATACCTCTATGAAATCATCAATCATGTTAGAAAATACTAACATCATGCATCTTTGAAAGGTTGCTGGGGCGTTGCATAGCCCGAATGGCATCCTTCAGAAAGCAAATGTCCCAAATGGACATGTGAAAGTGGTTTTTGCTTGATCCTCCGGAGCTATTGCCACTTGATAGTAACCTGAAAGTCCATCAAGAAAATAGTAGTAAGAATGTCCAGCAAGTTTATCCAACATTTGATCAATAAAGGGTAAGGGAAAGTGATCCTTCTTGGTGGCATTGTTCAATTTCCTATAATCTATACACATTCGCCACCCAGTAACAGTCCTAGTTGGGATTAACTCATTGTTTACATTTTCCACAACTGTGATTCCTGATTTTTTAGGAACCACATGAATAGGACTCACCCAATCACTATCTGCAATAGGATAAATCACTCCCTCATCCAGCAATTTTAGCACTTCCTTCTTCACTACCTCTCTCATATGGGGGTTCAACCTTCTTTGCATCTCCCTCTTAGGCTTAACTCCCTCTTCTAATGTTATCCTATGTATGCACATAGAGGGACTGATTCCCTTGATGTCACTTAACCCCCAACCTATTGCCTTCTTTAACCTTTTCAATTCACTTACTAATCTTTCCTCTTCTTTTTCACTCAATAAAGTAGAAATTATCACAGGTGAATTCTCTCCCTCACTTAAGAACACATATTTCAGGTGCTTAGGTAGCTCTTTAAGTTCCAAGGTTTGTGAAGGTTTTTTCTCTCCCTTTTGAATTAAAGGAAGCTCCAAAATCTCCTCATTTCCTACCTCTCCTACTTCCGCAGCATCTAAAATCCTCAATGTAGTTCACTATTTCAGGAACATAGATTGCAGCTCCCTTTTCAAGCGTGATTGCTAGTTCTAGCTTAGCCTCAAAGGCATCCTGCAAGAAAACTTGTTGAACAGCAACATCAATACAGTCAATAAAGAAACATTCTTCATGCAATGATGTGCTCAACATAGTAAGATTATTAAAAATAGAAAACTCAACAGTTTGACTCAAAACAGTCATGGTTAACTTTCCATTTTTAACATCAATCAAGGTATTAGTTGTTGCCATGAAAGGGCGCCCTAACAAAATATGCAATTCTGGCCCATTGGATAACTTGTCCCCTATGTCCAATACAACAAAGTCAACAGGCACAATTAACCCTCAACTTGCACTAGCACATCCTATATAATTCCCTTAGGGAATCTCAAAGACCTATCAGCTAGTTGCAGACACATTTTAGTGGGCCTCAGTTCTCCTAAATTCAATTGCAAAAACAAAGCATAGGGCATCAGGTTGATACTTGCACCTAAGTCTAGCATGCATTTAGCCTCTTCCCCATTACACATACTAATGTCAATAAAAAAACTACCAGGGTCTTTAGCTTTGGGAGGTAACTTATGTTGGAGTATAGCATTAGCCACCTTAGACACAACAATTTTTTCTTCCATTTCCAACCTCCTTTTTTTGAATTCAGTTCTTTGAAAAATTTAGCATAAGAAGGCACATTCTTTATCACATCAAGTAAAGGCAAATTAACACTTACCTTGGATAGCATTTTGAATAGCTCATCAAATTGCTTATCCTGCTTACCCTTTTTCAGCCGACTCAAAAATGGAATGGGCGGTCTGTAAGGATCATCCGCCTTGTGCAATTGAGGAGGGGAAGCTGGCGTCTCCATAGTTGTCTCCTTCTCTCCAGGCTTTTTATCGCTCTTTTCCCCTTCGGGTTGATCAAGATCGACTCCTGCATTATCAGAGTTATCACCAACAGTCTTATTAATTACCTTACCACTCCTAAGGACCGAGATCGCCTTAGCTTGCTTCGGTTGGCTAGGAAGTTTCCCTTGTTGGTGTGCTTGCATATGATTTGCAATTTGCCCAACTTGAGTCTCCACCTTTCTTATTGAAGCTTCCAGAGAATCAAATCTCCTATTGTTGGCCTCCTAATTTTGAGTACTAACTTGAATGAAGGCATTCAAGCTATCCTCTAAAGAAAGCTTCTTTGTTGTTGGCCCGATGCTTCTCCTTGGTGGTTGCCTCTTTGCATCATTTGGAATTGAGGCTGCTGTTACTGTTGGTTTTTGTTTCTCCAGGAAAAGTTTGGATGGTTTCTCCAACCTTGGTTATAAGTATTGGAGTAGGGGTCATTCCTCGCCCTAGGTTGGAAACCATCCAAAGCCTGTGCTTGCTCTGGCTCACCTGCATAGACATCAAAACTAGAGGGACAAATATTAGCACCATGGCCAAAAATTCCACAAACACCACATACCTCTTGTTGTTAAGCTGATGTGCTTCCCTTCATGGATAAGAGCTTGACTTGTTTGGTAAGCTCAGCTAATTGCATGGCCACATCTTTTACAGGAGCTCCTTCCTGTATTACAACTCTTCTTCCTCTTACACTTTTCTGCTAAGAATTGGCCCCAAGCATCTCATACAAGTCATATGTCTCCTCAGCAGTTTTCTCCCCTATTGCCCCTCCAGCTGCATTGTCAACTATACTTTGGCTCTGATATGTAAGCCCATTATAAAAGAATTGGTTGAGCAACTTAGTGGATAGTGATGGTGGGGGCACTGGATTTGCAACATCTTGAACCTCTCCCATGCTTCATGAAAAGGTTCTCCTTCCATTTGTGTGAAGGTTGCAATCTTTGATCTCAGTTCAACTGTCTTTTGGTGAGAGTAGAACTTCCCCATAAATTTGTTGTACACCTCTTCCCAGGTAGTCAAGGAGTTGGAGTAAGTGTCATCAACCATGATTTAGTTGCGTCCTTCAAAGCATAGGGAAAACATCTCATCCGCAGCTGATCTTCAGTTAGACCTTGTAAAGGAAAAGTCTGAATGGTGGCATAGAAATCTCTGATGAAATTCAGGGGGTCTTCATTTGCCACTCCATAGAAGGATGGGAGCATGCTATAATGTATGTTCTTCAGCTCATAATTCCGGGCAGCTGCATCAAGCCTGATACATGATGTTGCAGTGCCTATGATTGGCCGGGCATACTCCTTCATGGTTCGGCATTCCTGTGCCATTATATCTTATTAATCGACTTGTTCTTCTTATTCTTCTTGATTCAATTTCTCTTCTTGATCAACTTCTTCTTCAATTAGATCCAGCTCTCTTCTTTCTCTACTGACCCTGTGAATGTTATCAACAAAAGGGACAATCTCTCCTTCCAGAGATCTTCTCCCTTGCATAAAATTTCTGGAAACAAATAAAAGCAAAATCTAGGAACAAAAATAATTTCAATGAAACAAACAAATTCGCCTTGCAATTCCCCGACAACGGCGCCAAAAACTTATTCGCCTCAAAATATACTGTCCAAAAGTGACGCGCAAGTATACAGGGCAATTGTAGTATGTAGGAAGCACCCAAGGTCGTATTCTCTCAAGGAATTGCAAATGGAAATTACTTGTTTCTTTTCGAAAGCAAATCAAATATAAAAAGATTTGTTTGATTTTTGAAATTTAAAAGAACTAAAAGGAAACAATAAATTAAAAGAAAATGCGGATGTAAATACGTGAAAATTTAATGAATAAAGATAGTCCAGGGTTTGTAATTAGTTTATCAATCCTCTATGTTCAAGAATAGTCCCAATTAATTATGCTAAAGCCCTAATTTCTAATAAATCAATGGATAAAAATCAATCTATTAGCACTCGCATTCATAGAAATCATTCTATCAGTTCATACATTAAAAATAAGGACTTAATCTTAAAACTTATATTTCTAATTCATTTTAAGATCTTAAAATAGTGAAATCGGGAATCGAACTTCAACTCTCGTTCCTTCGTTCAAAACCTAAGTAAAACAATTGGTAGCTAAGCAATTGTTCTTAAACAATTAACCAACTCAATTAAGAATAAAAAGAATAATTGATTGGGATTTATTTCAATTCCATATCATGAACACATCATACAAACCCTAGACTAAAATGAAATTAGCTCATGGAAAATAAAGAAATCATCTCATTCTTAATATAATTAATTGAATTCATCAAAATAATACTATTCAATTAATTAACCCAGAATAATTAAATTGGAGAAATAAGAATCAATCCTCACCTTACAACCGAATTGATTAAATTCAATCTCTTGAATTTTCCCAAATAAACTTCCAAGAACAAAATTTGGAAGCCTACTCTCGAAATAAAATCTGGAAATTTTAACTAAGAAAATCAACTGAAGTTTTATGCCAAATACAATTCGTGAATCCAAAAACTCCAGACCCCTTTCAATCCCTATTTAAGATCTATTTATAACCTCTAAAACAAAAAACCTAAATGGAAAAGGAAACTAAAAATTCGGATCAACATTCCTAAAACTGATTAGATCTTTGCGGGGGGCGCTGGGACTATGCAGCTGGGTGCTGGGGCTGGGCAGCTGGTGAGTTTGGGCTGAAATCTTCGTTGGCAGTGAATGTTGGGACTAGGCAGCTGGCACTGTTGAACATGGCCTGCTGAAAAATAGCCCGTTGCTCGCGCTGGATGACCGTCGCGGGTGCTGTTGGAGTGCTGCTGCTGCTACCTGCTGAAGAATAGCCCGTTGTGCTCACTGGATGACCGTCGCGGGTACTGCTAGAGTGCTGCTGCTATTGCCTGCTGCTTGGCTTGCGCTGGCCTTTTGGGCTGGGATAATTGGGCATTTGCCCTGTATGCGCTGGCTAGGCTATATGCGCGATTTTTCGGGCCCGTTACACATGCTTCTGCCTGAATTTCGTTCTTTTGCTCCATTTAATGCTTAATTCTTGCAAAATGAACTAAAACCTTCCTCAATCTAAAAAAGGTAAAATAACACATTCTAACCTACATAAACATGAATTAATCACAAAAAGCCTAAATTAACACACATAAAAACCATATACATATACCACAAATAGGCATATTAAAATTAATTTAACATGCTACATACTCATAAATCACATCACACATGAGTTCTCATAAAATCACATATTTCATCACAACAACTCCAAAGTCAAGCAATTTGTTATGAAAACTTCCAAGGTCTAGATATGGGTTGTTACACATACATCCCTCCAAATAAACTGTCAATTGACCCCTTGCGGGCCTTTGAGTACAAGTAGTATATGAGTGCATGAGTGACATTGCACCGCTGGTGGTTGACCAATGCACCATAAGAAGAAAAGATCTTGTAGCCCAACCACCCTTATTCTATCTTTATGACCAGTAATGGTGTAGGCGAGTAAGTTGTGAACCATTCAGAGACTGACCAAGGCAAGATGAGAGGCCTTAGACTTGGTGGAGCATAGTTGAAAGATTCCTTTGCTAGCCTACTCCATGTTTAGGCAGCTTGGTCACCATATTAGAAAAATCTATAAGAGCATCATGGTACTCTTGTATGTCAACCTCCAAAGCTAAGAACAACCATAGTTGGATACCAAACTCATTGATGCTTATCTAGAAGCTAGTGGTGCCTAATTGAAATTTGATCATCTCATTGTCTAACAAATTCAGCTTTTTCTTATCTAGTTGGAGTGTGCAAAGGAACTCTAGGGTCAATTCTTTATATGCCACCTTTGATATTTTAAAGACCTACTCCCATCCCGGCTAGTGGAAGTATTACCGTAGCTCCCTTGACAGGCCCACTATATCTCTGGCGTCCCAATCTGTCACTTTGTCAGGCTCAAATGGTTTGTTCACCAATGCAATGAACCATTGTCTAGCTTCAGCCTTAGTGAACCAAAGATAGGGGTGGTTGGCAATGAATGTAGTCTCTGGTGCTGGTACTAGTGGAAGAGGCAATGTGCTACTGGATTCACCTCGCTATCTTTTGACGGGAGGTGATGAACGATGCGAAGAAGTCGATGCTCAACGTGGAGGTATCTACAAAAGATAATAAACTAATCATCAAAATGGAGAAAACACCACCCAAAAACAAAGCAAATTAAATGAAAATGCAAAAATTTTGGCAACATAATAGCCTAAAAGCAACCCTCATTCTCAAAACTGATAAATACAACCCAGTAATTCACAACTAATCATCCAATCAACTCACCAAAACTCACCCCAAGAAACTAAAATCATCCATCCCCTTACTAAAACTCACACAAAATCTCCTAATTCTAGGCCCATTACCCATTTCCATGATAGCCCTATTACCTATTACAAAAAATAAGCACATAACTCACCCTTATGATTGAAAAAAGAGAAATAAAAGTGAAAAATGCTTACTGTAGGTAATGAGAAGAGGAAAAGTCTGAAAACTTCAACAAAAAATCCAACCAAATACATGCTCAAATGCTAGAAATCAAAGAAGTTTAGTGTGTGATTGATAATTTGAAGAAGTTGAGAGAGATTGGTAGAGAAAATTGAGAGAAAGTTAGGATAAAAAATGAGAGAAAACTAAGAGAAAGTTAGGAGAAAAAATGACAGAAAATCAAGAGAAGTTGAAAGAGTGAGAGAGATTTTAAAGGAAAACTATGTTTTTAATATGCACGTGTAGGAACACACCCCTATCTTTGAGCATGCTGGCATTAGACACAGTTTGGCTTAAGGCGTGGCATGGGTCGTGTTTGGCTTTGTGCCAAAATAAAAGACCTCTCTTTCTTTGGACACGCCCAAGCATCCGGGCGTGTGTCTAGGCGTGTAACTCTCTATGCCAAAATTTAATTTTTATTTTCTTAGAACACACCCATGTACCTGACCGTGTGTTTGGGCATGTAGTGTTTTGTGAGAAAATTTTAAAGTTCACATTTTACCATTCTGAGCACTTGGTGGAACACTCTAATGTACCTAGGCGTGTATCTAGCCGTATAGCCCTTTCCCTCTAACAAAATTAAAGATTTTTCACCTCCATTTTTTTTATATATATGTAATTGTAAAAATAATATTTAGCCAAAGATTAAATTAACCAAAACAAAAATAAGCAAAAACAAACAAAATCAGAGAGAACTAAAATGACAATGGGTTGCCTTATAGTTAGTGCTTCTTTAACATCGTATTAGCTGTACGATCAGTAAGGATTTCTCATTTCCAAAGCAGGAGATGAAGTATCTCCTTAGCACTTTCCACATCTCTCCTAAAATAAAGCTTTAATCTTTGCCCATTCACCTTAAAGTCACCCTTTTTAGGATGAGTAAGCTCCACAATGCCATAGGGGAAAGACTTGTTTTACTACAGACGGTGTTGACCTTCTTGATTTGAACTTACTAGGAAAGAGTTTAAGCTAAAAGTTGTATAATAAAACCTGATCTCCAATATGAAACTCCTGATTTCGCTTGATGCGAGCATCATGCCATTGCTTAGTCTTCTCCCTATACATATGAGCATTATTGTAAGCCATCAATCTCCATTCATCCAGCTTATCAACCTGCAAATTTCTCTTTTGGCCTGTAAGAGCTAGATCAAGGTTAATCTGTTTAATATCCCAATATCCTTCATATTCAATTTCAACATGTAGATGACAAGCTTTTCCATAAACCAACCTATAGGGTGTACTTCCTAAGGGAGTTTTAAATACAGTTCTATAAGCCCATAGAGCATCATCTAACTTTTCAGACCGATCTTTTCTAGAATGCTCTATAATTCTTTTAAGAATTCTTTTCAACTCTATATTTGTATTTTCCACTTGGCCACTTGTTTGAGGATGGTAAGGGGTAGCCAACCTATGTGTAACACCTAATCTTTTGAGTACTTTTTTAAGTTGTGTGCTACAAAAGTGAGTTCCCTTATCACTAATTATTGCCTTTGGTGTGTCAAACTTGGAAAACAATTTCTTTAAAAACTTAATTAAAACCCTAGCATCATTCTTAGGTAAAGCTTGAGCTTTAACCCATTTTGAAACATAATTAATAGCCACAAGAATGTATTTATTACCAAAGGAATTGGGAAAAGGTCCTATGAAGTCAATGCCCCAAACATCCAAAATTTCACAAACAAGAATACCATTTTGAGGCATTTCATCATGAGAAGAGGTATTACCTGACCTTTGACAACAATCATACCCTTGTACATAGCGGTGGCTATCTTTGAACAATGTAGGCTAGTAGAAACCCAATTCAAGAACTTTTTGTGCAGTTCTACTCGGCCCTAAATGCCCTCTAGCTGGTCCTTTGTGACAATGATTCATTATATTCATGGTTTCTGGGTATACCACACATCTTCTTATGTTCTTATCAATACAAATTCCAAACAAGAAAGGATCCTCCCAAAAGTGATGTTTTAAATCAACAAATAATTTTTCCTTTTGTTGAAATGTGAGTCCTTTTGGGAGTATCCTAGCAGCAAGGTAATTTGCAAAATCAGCAAACCAAGGAATTTCAAAGTTAAGATTACATACTTTACTTACCATGATGCACAATTGCTCATTCGAAAAATTGTCATTCATATCTTCTTCCATCAGCCGTTCCAAATGAAGATTCTTAAGGCAAGAAAGATGATTCGCTGTAAGGTTCTTCATGCTTTCTTGTCTCAAATCTCCAAATCAAATTCTTGTAACAACAGTACCCATCTAATCAACCTAGGCTTAGCATATGTTTTGGACAAGAGATAGCATAAAAACAGGTGGTTTGTATACATAATTACTTTGGACAAGATAAAATAAGATCGAAACTTGTCAAATGCAAACACTATGGCCAGCATCTCTTTCTCTATACTTATGTAATTCTCCTAAGCATTCATTAAGGTTTTGCTAGTATAATAGATGGGTTAAAAGTGCTTGTCTCTTCTTTACCTAAAACCGCACCAACTACATAGTCACTTGCATCACACATCAACTTAAAGGGCAAATTTCAATCTGTACTACTATAATAGATGCATTTATGAGTTTCTCCTTCAAGGTATTGAAAGCATATAGACCCTTATCATCAAATCAGTACTTCATATCCTTCTCAAGCAACTTGGTTAAGAGCTTAGCAATCTTAGAGAAATCCTTGATGAATCTTTTATAAAACCTGGCATGGCCTAAGAAACTTTGAATTGCCTTAACTGAAATGGGTGGTGGAAGCTTCTCAATTGTTTGAATCTTTGCTCGATCCACCTCAAATCCCTTATTTGAGATTTTATGCCGTAACACAATGCCTTCTTGCACCATAAAGTGACATTTTTCCTAACTCAAAATGAGACTAGTTTCTTCACATCTAACTAGCACTCTCTCCAAATTCCTAAGATAACCTTTAAATGAGTCACTATGCACCAAAAAATCATGAAAACCTCTATGATGCCCTCAACCAACTTATAAAAAATGGCCATTATACACCTCTGAAAGGTAGCTGGTGCATTGCACAATCCAAATGGGATCCTTTGATATGCAAAAGTCCCATAAAGACAGGTGAATGTTGTCTTCTCTTGATCATCCAGGGCTATAGCAATATGAAAATACCCTAATAATCCATCCAAGAAACAATATAATTAATGCTCGAAAGTCTCTTTAACATTTGATCAATGAAAGGAAATAGAAAAGTGATCTTTCCTAGTACCATCATTTAACTTCTTATAGTCAATACATACTCTATCCCATGATGGTTCTTGTAGGAATTAGCTTATTATTTTCATTGGGGATTGCAGTCATGCCCCCTTTCTTTGGTACCACTTGAATTTGACTCACTGAAGAACTATCTGAAATAAGGTATATAATTCCCCCATCAAGAAGCTTAATCACTTAGCTTTTACCATATCCTTCATCTTAGGATTAAGATGCTTTTGGGGTTGCACCATAGGTTTGAATTCTTTTTCCATCAAGATTTTGTAATACAAAAAAAGGACTAATGCCTTTGATGTCTGCAATTTTCCATACTATAGCCTTCTTATGCTTTCCCAAAACCTCTAATAACCTTGCCTTCTATCCCTTTGACAAATTAGCATTCACAATCACAAGCAATTTAGAATTTTTTTGCCAAGAAAGCATACTCTAAATGAGAAGGGAGTTGCTTGAGCTCCAAACTTAGTGGGTTAACAATGGATGGCTTCATTCTTTCACTCTTAGGCATCTTAATGTGCTCAAATGCCTTGCTTTTCTTCAATGACTTAGTAGCCTCAAGATAGGCTAAATGCTCAATGATCTCAAGTGTCTTAATATCTTTCTGTCTTTGTATAAGAAACAACTCTAAAGGATCCTTGTGAACAATGATAGAAATAAAATACACAGTCTCAAAATTAGTTAAATCATCATAAGCATCCACATCCTCAAGTGCAAGTGTGTGTTTCATAGCATTGGATATTTGCAAAACCATTTGTTCATTCCCTACCCTAAGTATCAATTTACCATCATGCACATCAATAACAGCTCTAGCAGTAGCTAAAAATGGTCTACCTTCGATAAGTGACACATTGACATCCTCATCAATATCCAATATTACAAAATCCATAGGAAACATAAATTCACCAACTGTGAACCCTCAAATTTTTACCCTTAGGATTTGACCGCAGCTTGACACTTGCTAAGATTCACGCGCTATGCATACGGCGGTCCCACTAGGCAGTTAGCGAGTACGGGTCAAAGGGGTAGCGCCCCTTGTGGGGTGCAGGGCAGAGCCTCGCTAAAAAAAAATTCTTAAAACTTGTGCCGTTAGATGATTAGCACTTGATTACAAACCCATAGAATCAAACTGGGCTCAAATCGGATCAAAAACGAAGAAGAATGGGCCGAAAAATGGAATGTGGCAACCCGCGGGCCTGCTGCAGTAACTCATAGCCAGCTGCAGTAACTCATAGCCAGCTGCAGTTACTGCAGCTGCCTCTACGGTTACCGCAGAGGCCCCTGTGGTAGCCAATTGGCTACCATAGCCGGTGCTGAGGTAACTGCAAAGCCCTCTGCGGTTGCCGCAGCTGACTCCTCAGTTACCGCAATCGTACCTTTTTAGAATCTTACCTAAAAACTGTTAATTTTTAGCCCCAAACTCCTCCTATAAATACCTTGCACCTCATAACAGCTAGAAACACACAATTACGTGCTTCTATACTCTCCCTAAAGATTTTTAAACCCTATTTCTAAACTTTCCAATCATCAAAACCCTCTTCCTAAACATCCAAATCTCTAAAATCTCATTCCTAAAACCTCCTCCATCACATAAAACCCCATTCATAAATTTCCTAATCATCTCAAAACCTCATTTACAAGCCTCCTAGTCACTTCAAATTCTATTCTTAAGCTTCCTAATCAAGAAAAGGTTTGATTCAAGCCATTTTCTTTCAAAGGGAATTCGTGGTTCTCAAGCAAAGGAGTTATCCAAGAGTTCACACTATTCAAAAGTCCTTCTAGAAAGAGTACTCGTGATATCCTGAAGGCAAGATGGAACTTAGATCCGATGCTAAGCTTGCTCCTTACGTTCCTCGCCGACGTAAGCCAAAGGTAAAAGTCCTTTCCTTTTCCTTTTCAATTTCAATTTTAAGATCTAAATCTAAAAAGATCTAATTTTTGTTAATTAAAATTTGACCTAATTAACAAATCTCCAAGGCCCTTTAAAATCAATCAAAACATGATAACAAAGGCAATGACTTAAAAACCCCTCCTTTGTAAGAAGAGAGAACTGTGTGGGGTTTGATTCCCATTCAAAGGGATGCGCAGGCTTGCCATCTCTAAGGCATTCAACTCCGTTAAAATTAACAACTTCTTCTCTTTATCACCTTATTCACATAGCTTAGGATTGAAATTGTTTTTTTTCTTAAATAAAAGTCAAAATTTAGTTCTTTTTTATTTTCCTTACTTTAGGTGTTTAAATTACATTTGGGGAATGTGTGCTTTTCCTATAACCCATAAGGGCCAGAAGAAAGATCCCTTAATTTTGATATTTTGACTTGTAATAGTTTTAAGTAGTTTCTTCTTTATCTTTTTGCATCTTGTGATTATCATTATCTCATATTTGTCATGCATTTTACAAGTAATATTTGTTTCATACATCATATTATATCTATTCATGCATACATAAAAACTTCTTTTTATAAAAGCTATTTTGTATTTAAGCCAAACTAACTTTTTTTTTTTGTATTGTTTTAACCAACACCTAGTCCCTGAGCCCTCTGTGGTCATTTGAGGATTAGTGCTTTTCCTTAGGATAAATGGTATAATTTTTAGAGTCAATTAAATTGGGTTTTCCTTTAATTTTCTCAACTAAAATAAATAAAATTAAAGTGGCGACTCCTTTTGCAAATTACAACTTACAAAATATAATTTTCTGAACTCATAGCGGGTTCCAATCGTGATGTTTCTCTCAAATAGGAATTTTTGATTCCCTCTAGTGGATTGGATCGGGTGCTCGGGCGAGGCCTCACAGCTAGCGACTCCACTAGGGACTTTTAAAATCTTATTCAAATAAAGGATAAAGCGGGCTACTCTTAGTGAAACAAAAAGTTTGGCTTTTATTACAAAATGGCTTTTCCATGCATCACTACATTGGGCTCCTTGTCCAAAATATTAGTTTCTTAGGAAAACAAAGGATAGAAAGTAACATCGAGTGGGCAACCTTCCTTTGGTTTGCTTGCTGATAGTGAAATCATCTAGCCCATGACGTATCCTCTAATCCTTTTAGAGGTGTAACGAGTATGCACGTACCGTTGGACCCACGCAAGGCTTCTTAACTCACATATGGTTAGGTATATCATATCTCTAGTGTGATGGGTTCCTTTCAAACTGCCCTTACCCTTTCATGTAATAACTCATAGGACCTTCCTTTATGATTGTATGAACCATAATACTAAACTTGGTATTTCATGAAACCTTTTTCAATCATTCATTCATGCACGTATGCATAGATTGAACCTTGTGAAGAGTCTAAAACCTATCCAAACACCTTCACACCTAAAACCCATGGTCAAAAGCCAAAACTCATGGTCCACCTAAACCCATGGTCAAAACCCAAAATCCATTGTCCACCTAAGAAACCCAAAACTCATGGTTCATCTGAACCCATAGTCTAGTCCTACCCAAACCCATGTTAAACTCATGGTAAAAATAAACCCATATATGGTACCCCCCCCATCCAAATCCACAATCCTTGTCTAAGCTAAACACTGACCTAGCTCTATTCTGGCTTCATCCTTCATAATTCCTACCCAAGCTAAACACTAACCTAGCTTTCATCTTTCACAATTCTTACCCAAGCTAAACAATAGCCAATCTTTCATAATTCTTATCTAAACTAAACACTAACTTGCCTTTCATCCTTCACCCAAGCTAAACATTAACCTAGCTTTCATCTTTCATAACTCTTACCTAAGCTAAACACTAACCTAGCTTTCATCTTTCACAATTTTATCCAAGCTAAACACTGATCTAGCTTTATCCTCAACAATCCTTACCAAAGCTAAACACTAACCTAGTTTTCATCTTTCACAATTTTTACCCAAGCTAAACACAAATCTAGCTTTATCCTTAACAATCCTTACCAAAGCTAAACACTAACCTAGCTTCACTCTTATCCTTAATCATTACTCAAACTAGACATTGACTTAGTTTCACCTTCAACATTACTATCCAAACCCCTACTTATGTTTAAGCACATAGTCCAGTCCACCATTATCTAACTATCACCAAACCCATGGTCCACTTAACCTCCAAATCTATGATACATCTATAACCCAATTGCAAAACCCATGGTCCCTCCATCCTTAAGCCCATACTAAACCATCCATAAATTGCAAATCCAATTACTTAAGGTTAAACTCTAACCTAGCCTTCCTAACTAAACTTTGGTTCCCTAAAAACTAAAATCTGACCTAGTTAATCAAAAGCTAAAATCCGACCTAGCTACTTAAAAGCTAAAATCCAACCTAGCCACTCAAAGCTAAAATCTGACCTAGCCACTCAAAAGTTAAAATCCGACCTAGCTACTCAAAAGCTAAAATCCGACCTAGCCACTCAAAGTTAAAATCTGACCTAGCCACCCAAAGTTAAAAATCTGACCTAGCTACTTAAAAGCTAAAATCTGACCTAGCTACTCAAAAGCTAAAATCCAACCTAGCCACTTAAAGCTAAAATCCGACCTAGCTACTCAAAAACTAAAATCTGACCTAGCTACTTAAAAGCTCAAATCTGACCTTGCCACCCAAAGCTAAAAATCTGACTTAGCTACTCAAAAGCTAAAATCCAACCTAGCCACTCAAAGCTAAAATATAACCTAGCCACCTAAAGCTAAAATCCAACCTAGCTCCCCTAGCTAAATGCCTACCTAGCTAACATCACACACCTTTACCATCCTTTTTCCCATACCCTGTCAACTTAGCCATAAGACACCATCATCCATTACTCATAAGCCCAACATCCTTAACCCATTACCTTTGGCCTAACACACTACCTTAAGCCTAATACCTTTGGCCCCAGCACAATACCTTAAGCCCAATACCTTTGGCCCAATACATTATCTTAAGTCCAATACTTTTGGTTTAACATGATATCTTAAGCCTGAGTCCTTGATCTATGCAACATCAAGAAATAATCAAAAGCCCAATTACAGTTAGCTTACAACATCAATGGGAGACTTTTTCCTCAAAGTGTGCATGCCTATCTCATTTCTTCTTTTCCAAGCACTTACCTTATTCTTTGACTTGGTTTTAAAGGTATTAATAGCAAGCAAGCCTGACATGAAAGCCCTAACTAACCTACTCAAGAGGCAAGAAGAGAGGCTTCAAGCTATTCTCATCTTTGCCCTAGATGCTCAACAAGCCAATTTCAATCAGTTTTTAGCTAGCCAACAATCCAGTTTTAATAATGCCCTAATCCATCTTACTTCTACTTTCACTAATGCTTTGAGTTTCCAATGCCAACTTATCATCGATGAAGTGAGAGGAATGTTGAACTGAGCTAAGCTCATTTGTGCTGCACCTACCATTGACATGACCCATAATTTTACATCCTCAATCTCAAACACCAATGCCATTCTAGCCTCAGCCATGCCATTAGTCTTAGATACTAACCTTGCCTCTTCTCTGAATCCTTTTCAAAGCAAGAAAAACCCCACCTCTTCTACTATTAAAAGACCTTTAAACCTCAACATTGATGCATTAGAGCAAACCCTCACAATGGAAAAAGGGTGCAAAAAGAGCAATACCTCCACTCCCCTTACCTCTACTGAATGGAAGGATATGACCACCTACACTCCCCTTGTTGATGTTAAGCGAGAGAGTATAGAGGTAACTGGCATGATTAGTAGGCGACCATTGAAATCTCAATGAAGGGCTTTCACAGATTTGGGAGTTCCATTAGCAGCAGTTTATAAGAAGGCTTTGAAGGCAAGAATGGTAAAACCCCTGGAACCAAGAGTCCCCCTTAGTCCCTTACCAAAGAGCTACCACCCCAATGAGTATTGTGAATATCATCAAGAAGTGGGGCACCAAACTAATGCATGTAAAGCTTTGAAACATAAAATCTAGGATCTAAATGATAGTGGAGATATCATCCCCTTAAAGCAAGACCCAAGACCTTAATTCAACCCTAAGTAGCATAATATGGAGGAGTTCAAGCCTAGCTAATTTGACCTGTCAGAGGTTGAATTTCAAATGTAAGTCTGAGTTTGAGCCCAAGCCTAAAAGTCTGAGTTTAAGTCTAAGTCTAAGTCTGAGTTCATCATTTACCTAAAAGTCTGAGTCTAAGTCTATCATTTTATTTTATAGTAATGCATCTATGTTTTCTTTTCATTAACTTTCTTATCTTCCTTGATTGAGTCTGACATGGATGAGCTTAAAAAAAAAAAGATAAAATAAGAAAAAAGAAAAGAAAAGAAAAGAAAATGAAGAAAAAAAGGGTAAAGATTAAATCCACCACAATCAAAATGTGGGGTGCCCTCATTCTCTCAAATCAATAAATGCTTCACAAGCTCCTAACCAAAGAAGGACCTCTCATCAAATAGCTGAAGCACAAGGAGTAAGTAAATGTAATTACCTATTGCACAATTGGGTAGTCAAATGATGCACCTCAACAAGGGGCGATAAGTTTAGAGAAGATCCCTGTCAAACCCATAATTCAAAGGTCAGAGCCTCTTGACATGAAGAAAAATAACAAATCATGGTGGAATGCTTTCTCTCAAATTTCATTAATCCAAGTTCGCTAAGTTGAAAATCTGAAAGGGCAGCTTAGGCAAAATTTAGAGCTTAAAGAGAGAGAGAGAGAGAGAGAGCTCATCCAAGTCACATTCCCTCATATCCAAAGTTGTTAAATTATCAATCTGTCTAGTCTCATGTCTCCAAAGTCATCCTTTCTCATCAAAGGCTCATTCTTTAAGGTTATGCTGTCTTCTATGCCTTTATCTTACAATGGGGCCATGTCTTCCTAGAACGTGATCATTTGTTGTCAGTCCATCCCATCACTTAGTTCAAAAAGTTAATACATATCTCCAGTCCATCACATCCCTATCTCTCATTTGGGACCATGATCCCCAAGTTGTCTTCCTCCACTAGCCTTTTAGTGATTCCTAAAGGATCTTTGTTTTATCTAGTGCAGTCAGTGTGTCATTAAGTCAAACTAATTAAGTGTCACTCTAAGAGTCTCTTCAATCTTAAACAACCAGAAAAGCTTGACTCGCTCTTTTCCATGATTTATGCTACAAAAAGCAAAACCATACAACCTCCATGATTCTTTTAAGAAATTTCAGCTTGCCTTCAAAACATTCCCAAACTTTTCCATCCCAAGCCTCATTTGCAAATCATACCATCATTTCAAGCTCAAGCCACGTACCACCCTTTTTTTTTTGGCAAAATCTCATCATGGACAGAGCCAAAAATCCCAAGTCTCTCAAGACTCATCATCTTTGAATTCAGTTTCCTTAACAAAACTAGAATTCGAGGGATATCTCCCAAAACCTATCATCCTCAAGTTGATGAAGAAGGACTCAAACCAATCAAGGCCCATCTCATGTCTCTTTGGCAAATATCTCATGATCTTTGAAAGATTAAATTGACAAAACACATAATCCTTGAGAATCAAAGCCTCTTAAAGCCTGCAAACTATTTCGATGCAACCATGTCAAAAGGCAAACCCTTATCCATGAGCCTATGGTATCCTTATGATTAAAACCTGTAGCACCATACCTGAGCCAAAGCTAGCCATCCAAAGCACCGTCATAGAAAACTATCCTCAACACCTATAAGCCTTCACCCTTAAGCCCAAATTTAGAAGCCTTCACCGTAAAGCCCAAAACCAAAAGCCTTTGCCATGAAGCCCAAACCAAGAAGCCTTCGCCATGAAGCTTAAACTAAGAAGCCTTCACCATGAAATCCAAACCAAGAAGCCTTCACCATAAAGCTCACTCCCAAAAAGCCCTCACCACGAAGCCCACTCTTAAAAGGCCTTCATGATCTCCTTTAAGGTAAAATCTAACTAAGCCTTCCAAATTGATTGCCTAGACTAATCTTTTCCTTTATGCCAAGATTAGCCTCCTAGGTCTAGCATCCTAACCTGATCTCTCTAACCAAGCCTTCCAAATGAACTCACCAAAAGGCTGTAACTTGACCAAGCATCTAATATGATCTCTCACAAAGCCAAACTAGACTGAGCTTCCAAATGAACCTAGCCAAATCTGACTCAACCTTCTAAGATAATCCACTCATTCTAAACAAATCTCCCCTAAAGCCAAAAGCAGAAGGCCATAACTGACCAAGCCAAAACAAGAAGGCCATAATTAACTAAGCCAATTGCCAGACCTGACCTGACCTAAACCTTGTCATCTTAAAGGACTTAACCCCCTTATTCAAGCATTCTAATTCAACCTTAAGCCAAACATTATTGCAAATTGAACCCACCTAAACCCTACCTGACCTCTTCTAGCCATACTTGGTTTAACATCCCAAAGTGACTTCTTTCTAGGCAAAAATAATAGCCATTGACCAACTAACCTTATACCTGACAAGCCCATTTCAAACCTAAGCTATCCGATCAGCCAAAAAAAAAAAAACCAAAAAACCAAACTACTTTCCTTTTCATCCTAAAGTGGGGGCACCTTCCTTCCAAATATTCACCTTTCCAAAGTGGGGGCATCTTTCTCCCAAAAGCTCAAGACTCTCCTACTAAACTGACCCTTCACAGGTTCAAGGTATCCAATCATTGCATAGTTAGATGCATTTCACAATAGAACAAGTAGTTAGAATTTCAAATCAAAATGGATCATCTCTTTCCTACCAGAAAGGCTCGTCATCATTCCTACCAGATAAGAATATCATTTTTTTTAGCTCCTACCAGAAAGGATAACTTTAGGATTCATACCTTAAATCTGAATTAGGTATCCCCTTTTATCAAACCCATCTTAAGATGGCCTTAGGGTTCATACCTTAAGTCTACATAAAGTATCTCTTTTAAGCAGACTCATCCTAGGATAGCCTTAGGATTTATACCTTAAATCTGAATTAGGTATCCCCTTTTATCATACTCATCCTAGGATAGCCTTAGGATTCATACCTTAAATCTGAATTAGGTATCCCTTTTTATCATACTCATCCTAGGATAGCCTTAGGATCAATACCTTAAATCTGAATTGGGTATCTATTTTAATCAAGACTAATCCTAAGATAGCCTTAGGATTCATACCTTAAATATGAATTGGGTATCCCTTTTAATCGGACCATCCTAGGATAGCCTTAGGATTCATACCTTAAATTTGAATTAGGTATCTCTTTTAATTGGACTCATCCTAGGATAGCCTTAGGATTTATACCTTAAATCTGAATTAGGTATCTCTTTTAATCAGACCATCCTAGGATGGCCATAGGATTCATACCTTAAATTTGAAGTAGGTATCCTTTTTTATCAAACCCATCCTAAGATAGCCTTAAGATTCATACCTTAAATCTAAATTAGGTATCCCCTTTTATCAGACCCATCCTAGGATAGCCTTAGGATCTATACCTTAAATCTGAATCAGGTATCCCCTTTGATTAGACTCATCCTAGGATAGCCTTAGGATTTATATCTTAAATCTGAATTAGGTATCCCTTTTGATCGAACCCATCCTAGGATAGCCTTAGGATCTATACCTTAAATCTGAATTTGGACCCATCCTAGGATAGCCTTAGGATCCATACCTTAAATCTGAATTAGGTATCACTTTTGATCGGATCCATCCTAGGATAGCCTTAAGATCCATACCTTAAATCTGAATTAGATATCCCTTTTGATCAGACCCATCCTAGGATAGCCTTAGGATTCATACCTTAAATTTGAATTAGGTATCTCTTTTGATCAGACCCATCCTAGGATAACCTTAGGATTCATACCTTAAATTTGAATTAGGTACCCCTTTTAATCAGACCCATCCTAGGATAGCCCTAGGATTCATACCTTAAATCTGAATTAGGTATCCCTTTTAATCAAGCCCATCTTAAGATAGCCCTAGGATTCATACCTTAAATCTGAATTAGGTATCCCTTTTAATCAGACCATCCTATGATAGCCTTAGGATCATTTCACCCATAAATGTTTAGATAATCTAAACATCCCTATGGTTCCTTTTTTCACCAACCATTTTCACCTAAACACGTCTAGATGCTAACTTAGGCATCCATTTGGTTCATCTTACCATCCCTCATTCCAGGTTTCACTATCATCAGAATCACCTTTTGCTTAAAGCCAATCCTAATGAGGGGGCAGATGTGAACCCTCAAATTTGCAACCTTAGGATCTGATCGCAACTTGACACTTACTAAGATTCGTGCGCTATGCATACGACGGTCTTGCTAGCCGATTAAAGGGTAGGGGTCAAGGGGGCAACGCCCCTTGTAGGGTGCAGGGTAGAGCCTCATTGAAAAATTTTTCTTGAAACTTGCACCTTCAGATGATTAGCACTTGATTACAAACCCATATAATCAAATTAGGCTCAAATCGGATTAAAAACGGAGAAGAACGGGCCAAAAAATGGAATGCAGCAACTCGCGGGCCCGTTGCGGTAACTCGCAGCCAGCTGCGGTAGCCAATAGGCTACTACAGCCAGCACTACAGCAACTGCAAAGCCCTCTACAGTTGCTGCAGCCGACTCCTCAGTTACCGCAATCGTACCTTTTCAGAATCCTACCCGAAAACTGTTAATTTTTAGCCCCAAACTCCTCCTATAAATACCTTGCACCTCATAACAGCTGGAGACACACAATTATGTGCTTCTGTACTCTTCCTAAAGCTTTCCAAACCCTATTTCTAAGCTTTCCAATCATCAAAACCCTCTTCCTAAACCTCCAAATCTCTAAAATCTTATTCCTAAAACCTCCTCCATCATATAAAACCCCATTCATAAGTTTCCTAATCATCTCAAAACCTCATTCACAAGCCTCCTAATCACTTTAAGTTCTATTCTTAAGCTTCCTAATTAAGAAAAGGTTTGATTCAATCTATTTTCTTTCAAAGGGAATTCATGATTCTCAAGTAAAGGTGTTATCCAAGAGTTCACGCTATTCAAGAGTCCTTCTTCCAAAAGGAGTAGTCGTGATATCCCGAAGCCAAGGTGGAACTTAGATCCAGTGCTAAGCTTGCTCCTTACGTTCCTCACCGACGTAAGCCAAAGGTAAAAGTTTTTTCTTTTTCCTTTTCAATTTCAATTTCAAGATCTAAATCTGAAAAGATCTAATTTTTGTTAATTAAAATCTGACCTAATTAACAAATTTCTAAGGCCCTTTAAAATCAATCAAAATATGATAACAAAGGCAATGACTTAAAAACCCCTCCTTTGCAAGAAGGGAGAACTGCGTGGGGTTTGATTCCCATTCAAAGGGATACGCAGGCTTGCCGTCTCTAAGGCATTCAACTCTGCTAAAATTAACAACTTCTTCTCTCTATCACCTTTTTCACATAGCTTAGGATTGAAATTGTTTTTTTCTTAAATAAAAGTCAAAATTTAGTTCTTTTTATTAAATCTGTTTTATTATTTTCCTTACTTTAATTGTTTAAATTACATTTGGGGAATGTGTGCTTTTCCTATAACCCATAAGGGCTAGAGGAAAGATCCCTTGATTTTGATATTTTGACTTGTAATAGTTTTAAGTAGTTTCTTCTTTATCTTTGTGCATCTTGTGATTATCATTATCTCATATTTGTCATGCATTTTATGAGTAATATTTGTTTCATACATCATATTATATCTATTCATGCATACATAAAAACTTTATTTTATAAAAGCTTTTTTGTATTTAAGCCAAACTAATTTTTTTTTGTATTGTTTTAACCAACACCTAGTCCCCGAGCCCTCTTTGGTCATTCGAGGATTAGTGCTTTTCCTTGGGATAAATGGTATAATTTTTAGAGTCAATTAAATTAGGTTTTCCTTTAATTTTCCCAACTAAAATAAATAAAATTAAAGTGGCGACTCCTTTTGCAAATTACAACTTACAAAATACAATTTTCTGAACTCATAGTGGGTTCTAATCGTGATGTTTCTCCCAAATGGGAATTTTTGATTCGCTCTAGCAGATAGGACTGGGTGCTCGGGCGAGGCCTCACACCAACCTTAACCAATACATCCTCAATTATACCCTTAAGGTAAGTGATAGATCTATCAGCTAATTGAATACTCATGTGTGTTGGCTTAGGTTCACCTAAACCCAATTTCTTGAACATTTTGTATGGCATAACATTAATGCTAGCCCCTAAATTTGCTAGTGCCTTATTAATCTCTAAACTACCTATAAGATAAGGGATAGTAAAACTCCCTGGATCCTTAAGCTTTTCAGGTAGTTTCTTTTGAATGATTTCTGAAAACTCCTTAAAAAGTTGAACCATTGACACCTCCTCAAGTTTCCTTTTATTGGACAATAGCTTCTTAAGAAATTTGGCATACTTTGGCATTTACGAAAGAGCTTCCATAGAAGGAATATTAATGTGCAATTGTTTAAAGATTTTGAGAAACTTACTGAATTGTTCATTCATTTTGTCTTTTTTCAACCTCGCAGGGTATGGAATGCATGGTTGGAACTCCTTAACCACAAGTGTAGTGCCTACTTTCTCTTTCTCATTAACTTTCGCATCTTTGGCTTCCTCATCTTTAGCACCATCATCTTCAATAGTCAATTTCTCCTTTTGCTTTTCAGGAGCCTTCAACTCTTTACCACTTTTCAATGTAATGGCCTTGATTAGTTTCAATACTGCTAGGCAAATTACCTTGAGATCTCTTAGATGGTGCTTTTGCAATTTGCCCCACCTAAGTCTCTAGATTATGAATAGAAGCCTGTTGATACCTTAAAGCTGTCTCAGTGGTTTGAAATCTAGTCTCCAAAGCTGCAATGAATTTTTCCAACATCTCCTCCAAATTGCTTATCTTCTCTTGCTGAGGTTAGGATTGGAATCCAGGTGGATCTCTCACATTGGATTAGTTATTCCAAGAGAAATTTGGATGATTCCTCTAACCAGGATTATAGATGTTGTTATATGGATTATTATGCTGTCTTGGTGCATTACCTACATAGTCCACTTGCTCAAGCTTGGCAAAATTATTCCCTATCTGACAATCTTAAATTTGATATCCTCCCCCATACCATTCATAATATGTGATTTGGGTAGGCTTAGCTAATAAGGCTAAAGTGTCAATCTTTTTATTCATAGCCTCAAGTTGAGCCGCCAAAGCTACCACAGGATCCACTTGATGAACACTAGTAGTTGTGGTTCTTCCTTGATCTCGAGTGCGCTGCTATTGGTAGTTGGTAATGGCCATGTCCTCTATCAAATCCCTAGCTTGCTTTAGTGTCTTGTGATTAATTGAACCCCCACTAGTTGTATTGATTACTTGCTTACTTACATAATTCAAACTATTATAGAAAGTTTGAACTTGCAACTAAAGAGGTAGGCCATGGTGTGGACACTTTCTCAGCAAATCCTTGAATCTCTCCCAAGTGTGATATAAAATCTTAGTGTCACTTTGCATAAATAAAGAAATATCATTCCTCAACTTTACTGTCTTAGGAGGAGGGAAATACTTTTCTAAAAACTTTTTAGCCAAACCCTCCCAAATAGTGAAAGTTCTAGCAGCAAATGATTTCAACCACTACTTAGGTCGATCCTTAAGAGAGAATGGAAACAACCTCAACCTAATCGCATCATCTAAAACTCCATTGATCTTAAATGCGTTACAAATCTCCAGAAAATTTGCTAGTTGTGCATTAGGAACTTCATTAAGAAATCCATCAAATTGGAAATCCATCAAATTAACATGATTACTAAACTATACGAATGACATTTAGTTTGATCTCAAAATTATTGGCAGCAACCGACAGTCTCTTGATACTGGAATCAACCCTAGTGAGAGTGGGCTTAGCATAATCTGGCATTATTCTTTAGTCTCTGTCTCCCGTTGTTTCAACTTCCTCTTCCTCAATCTTCTCAACCACAACTAGTTCTCTCTCCTTCAACTTTTTGTGTAGAGTTCTCTCTAGTTCATGATCTATCTCCACCAAGTTAGATGAACTAGCTCTGGTCATGCATTAATCAAGTCACCTAAAATATAAAAGACTAAGAACAAAATTTTTAGAAATAAAAGTAAAGAACTAAATCAGTAGTCTCTATTATTTTGCTAATATTATATAAAAGTTTCCTCAGCAACGGCAACAAAAACTTGATGTTTGTATCCCTATACTTCCACCTGGTTAAATAAACTCTAAGTCTATTATACCCTAGTTACAGGCAAGTGTACCTATCATTCAGGTAGTATAGCACAAAAGAGGTTGATCCCACAAGGAAACTATATAAGTATTAGCTCAAATGTTAACTATTATTTAGTAAATCAAATTTGAAGGAAACTAGAATTAAAATAAATTGAAAAATAAACTAAATTAACTAAGTGTAGCTAATTGAAAAATCAATGAAAAAGAATCAATGAATAAATTATCAAGATAGAAACTCCTGCTAACTCTTCATGTATTTCATGAAATGTGGAATTAATCAAATCAAACAATGAATCAAGTTGACAATCCTAAATTTAGATTTAAACCTTTCTCAAGTGAATTAATCCCTTTTCTCTAAACAAATTAAACAGAATCTATTCTTATCCAATAGGTTAGGCAAAGCATTAAGAATGAAAAATTAAAGCCAAAGGATTTTGTAAACCTATCTCTAGAGTCCTAAGCAATCCTCAATATTTGTGAGTGATCAAATCAAATCAAGGGCATCTCTACTTCTTAATAAGAAATCATATATCAAATCAACAAGCTAGCAATTGTTAATTAGACTTTATCAATATAAATCATGAATATAACTTAAACCGGGGATGATTTGATTAAAAATCCAATCATTCAATCCATATCATCAAAACTAGGGTTCATTCCATTTGGATAAAAAAGAGTTTAGTTCATGGTAAATTGGAAAAATAATGAACAAGAAGGAAGAGAATGATAAATCAAATATTCCATAGAAAAGTTCTTAAAAATGTTCTCTTCGATCTTGAATCACCCCCTTCAAATCCACTTGAATCTTATTCTTCACCTTTGATTTCGGCTATGATCTCTTCCTCTCTTCTTAAAACATTCCACTGAAGTAGAAAACTCTTTGAAAACATAAGATCCTTTTTTTTTCTCTTGAATTGTCTTTTAAAGGATGCATTTTTCATCTACATAGTTTGGTACACGCCTATGTACCTGGACATATAGGTGTCTGTCCCTTTTACAAAAATTAGCTCTCCAACATAAGCTGCAACACATCCAGGTACATAGGCAGAATCGCTCAACACCCCTTACTGCATGCCCATACCTCTAGGCATGTTGCCTGCTGTGTCTTTAAGTCCTTGCCCAAAATTCATTGAATTCGCCCCTTAG
This sequence comes from Reutealis trisperma, assembly GCA_947687605.1. Classification (NCBI taxonomy): domain Eukaryota; kingdom Viridiplantae; phylum Streptophyta; class Magnoliopsida; order Malpighiales; family Euphorbiaceae; genus Reutealis; species Reutealis trisperma. Next base: position 249,202 of record CANTUT010000591.1, read on the forward strand.
TTTTGCTATTTCTAGACAAATTGATTTGTGGCTCCCAAATTAACTAAAAACACTCAAAATGCTCTGATAGACCACTTAACAAACAAATTAAACTCAATTTAAGGATAAAACAAAGCAAGAACAAGGGATAACATATAGTCAAGTATGCACTTATCAATAATTCTTACCTAAGCTAAACACTGACCTAGCTTTCATCTTTCATAGTCCTTACCCAAGCTAAACATTAACCTAGCTTTCGTCTTTCACAATTCTTACCTAAGCTAAACACTAACCTAGCTTTCATCTTTCATAGTCCTTACCCAAGCTAAACACTAACCTAGCTTTCATCTTTCACAATTCTTACCCAAACTAAACACTAACCTAGCTTTCATCTTTCATAATCTTACCCAAGCTAAACATTGATCTAGCTTTATCCTCAACAATCCTTACCAAAGCTAAACATTGACCTAGCTTTATTCTTATCCATAATCCTTACCCAAACTAAATGATGACTTGGTTTCATCTTTTATAGTACTATCCAAACCCATGGTCCAATCCAATCAAACCAATTATCCGACTATCACCAAAACCATGGTCAACCTAACATCCAAATCCATGGTATATCTATAACCCAATTGCAAATCATTCATAAATTGCAATCTTAATTACTTGAGGCTAAACTTTGACCTAGCCTCCCAAACTACTCTTTAGTTCTTCAAGGCTAAAATCTGACCTAGCCACCTAAAGCTAAATTCTGACCTAGCCACTTAAAGCTAAAATCTGACCTAGTCACTCAAAGCTAAAATATGACCTAACCACCCAAAGCTAAATTTTGACCAAGCTACTCAAAGCTAAATTATGACCTTGCTACACAAAGCTAAAATCTAACCTCGCTACTTAAAGCTAAATTCTAACCAAAGCTAAAATCTGACGTAGCTTCCCTAGCTAAATATCGACCTAGCTAACATCACACACCTCTACCTTCAAAATACCATCATCCATTACCATTAAACCTGAAGTCCTTGGTTCGTCATACCCCACCATAACCATCTTTTCCAAAGCTCGATACTAACCTAATCCCTTTTCCCTTTTTAAGGTTGCCAAAATGTCTATTGATTCGACAAAGATGTCATAGTTAAGATTCTAACCAAACTATTGGAGCAACAAGAAAAGATATTCAAGAGACAAACGACCTAAATTTAGGCCCAATTGCCAATCTAAAGGGAGGCCATACTAAATGACGCCTAAGACATGCTAAGTCAAGATGGCATAAGCTAAGCCCCAAATCCCACTCTTAAGAATCCATTGAACTTAGACCAAAATTTAACATCAGCTCAAGCCCATGGTTCTATTTCCTCCACCAAGCCAACCTCTCCATCAATTCCCTCACCTAATATCCTCCAAACAAACACTCTCTCTCATTTAGCACCCATTAAACAACCACAAATCACCTCCTTTCCTATGGATCCTTCCTAAGGGAGGGAAACTATATGTAATCCTAGGCTTGAGGTTTTCCTACTCAAACTGAAAGCCATAAAAAAGTCCATAAAAATTCTAAAGAAGAGGGAAGGCATGGTTGATACAAGTTCATTAAGCCTTTTCCCCCTTGCTCGGTTACCACTAAAGCTCAAGATGCCGAATTTGGATAGATTTAATGTTACTACTTGCCTTAAGATCCATTTAAAGTTGTTTATTGGGGTAATGCATCCCCTTAGTATCAACAATGAGCTTCTTACTCAACTCTTTTAGCAAACCCTTACTGATTTTATCCTAAGATGGTTTATTAACTTGGATGACACCTAAAAACAGACCTAGGAGGACATTTGCAAGGCATTTGTCAAGTAGTACCATTATAATAGTGAAGTAGACATTACAAGAAGGGATTTAGAAAGAACTAAGCATCTTTCGAATGAGACCTTCTCTGCGTTTCTTATAATATAGAGAGCCAAAGCTACTCTAATGGTAAACAGGCCAACTGAGGAAGAACAAATGGATATCCTTGTCAAGAGTTTGCTTCCAAACTACCGAGATCCCTTCTTAACGCAATACTTACCCATCTTCAAAGCTTTAATTGTAACTGCATCAAAGGTTAAAGATCACCTTCAAAGCAAATCAAAGATTGCCACCATTGACTTGGACATCGAGGAAGAACTTGAACACAACATTAAAGAGTTTGACTCTAGCTAAACCTAACCTTTCTAGAATTAGTCCAAGACCTCATTGGTAATAAATACCTCTTTTACCCATAACCTTTCAAACCACTTAGTGAGTCAACAAGGCAAGAAGGATACCAGTCAGAGTCTATATCATTAAAGTTTGAGTCATCATTTAAGTTAAAGTCATTTTTTTGAGTTCGACTATCAGAGTCATCTTTTTTAAGTCTATCTATCAGAGTCATCTTTTTTTAGTCTATTTGTTAGAGTCATTCTATTGAGTCTATTGAAGTCATTCTTATTTTAATAAAGAAAGACAACATTATTTAATAAACTGTGAATTTTTTCAAATTCCTTCCTTATGTGTTTCTTTTCATCCAAATTGAATGAAACAATGAATTTTTATGCCAATAAGAAATCATATGCGAAGGGCCAAGAATTTATAACCTTCACCAAAATTGCAGTTCCTTAGAAAGTATTCAGATTCACCAAGCAGACCCATGTCACTTTATTCCCAAGTTGACACACCTTTACCAAAATTTGAGTATTCTGCAAAACACCAAAGCTCCCATCCTTGCTATAAGATAGGGGTAATCCTCAATCACTTTCACAAGCAAAGCAGAATAGATAGTCTTGCTAACTAAAAAGGAAAGGAAAACTATAAATCTAACCTATGATCCAAATAGAATCAAACCCTTCCAAGCAAGACGGAACAAATAGCCTTACCAACCCAAAAAAAATAATAAAAAAATGGAAACAAATTAAAAATAAAAAAATCAAACAAAAAAGAGAAGAAGAAAGAAAAAAATGAAAGGAAAAATTCAAAAAAAAAATGAAGAAGAAGGAAAAAAAAAAAAACAAAGAGAGAGAGAGAGAGAGAGAGAGAAACTCAACAAGGCAACTTAGAACAAGTAATCAAAACCTATAAAAAGAGTTTAGCCAAAAGATAGAATTAACTCGAAGCAACAATTCAAGATCGAGCTTTGTTTCATTCAAAGTGGATTCACTATTTAGTCTATTAGTCCCATCTCGTCTAAAGATAGTCATTTTGTTAGTCTTACCTATCTCATATTCATATTTCCCTATGTTTGTACCTGGTTAAGCATTTTCACTACTTTTATATAGAGTTTTTAGCCTCCTATGGCTCATTCTGTCATCACCATATCATGTGTAACCCTGAATCAGCTAGAGTCTAGTCTCACCTTCTAGTCTATGTGTCTAACTTGTTGAATCAAGTCACAAGGTGGCATCCTACCTATCTCCTCAAAAACACCTTTACCCCTAACTCTTGTCAAAGATTATGCATCCTAGGCATATTATTATCAAATTCTTGGACAAAATCTCAAGGATTGGGCACATCAGCATAACCAAGGCCTATTATCATCAAAGCCAAGTTTCTTGGCTAAACTGCCTTCTTTAGGAATACTTGTAGACTCTTTTAAACTTAAGGTAGAGATTAAGTTGGCTCAACTAATGAATCCATTATCCCAGACACTGTATTACATCAACCGTCTTTGCTCAAATCTTGTAACCTGAATTTTCAAAGTGACAGTTCTTGACTTGATATGGAACCTAACATAACCTGATCTAACATCTGAAGACCAATCTATCCTTTTAAGGACCTACTTAATTTACCCTCCTAATGGCCAATCCTTAGCTAAGACCTTTCCCTACAAGGACTAATCCTCAACCATAACTTTTCATTGGCAAACCGAGCCAAGCCACCTATATTGACATTTCCACACCCCTCATCTTTTAGAGACATAACCTTTCCTAAATCCCACAAATCAAGGCTGAACAGATAGCTTTGATCCCAATTTTTCCAACATCAAGGCCGAATAGATAGATTTGATCCCAATTTTTCCAGCATCAAAGTGAACAAATAGCTTTGATCCTAATCTTCCTAACATCAATACCAAGCATATAGCTTTTGTCACATCCCAATTTTGGAGAAATGATGATCCTAGAATATGGGGAGACATAACGTCTCCCATGCCCATAGAATCCACTCATGCACATATAAATATTGCCTAAGACCATACCAAAACCTGATGCATTAACTTGAATAACCAGTAATAAAGGAAATCTTTAACTAGCAGAAGAATAGTTTAATAAACTTTGAATACAATCCATAAGAAAAGATTAATTAAGAATCTAATAGATCGTCAAATAAATATTATTTCAAAATAAATTCCTAAATGAGAACTCCTAGAGCATCTAAGAATAACTCTTGCATATCGTAATATGTAAGTAGACTCAGATAAGAAAGTTTTCAAAGTGGAGTAGATTGCTTAAGCTATCACCTTGCCTCCTCATAATGCTCACCTAGAAACCACATAAGAAAAGGGGTGAGATAGATGATATCAATGAGTAAACAATATAGCTTACACAATAACACATATCCCTTAGAAAGGGTTTATAGCTCATAGTCCATGATTCATAACTCATGGTTCTTGGTCTGCAATTTAGCAAGGTTCATAGATATCAAACTTTTAACCTATATCGTATAGAGAGAAGGCTACTGCCTTGTCTACTCATAACATAAATATAGAGTGAAGGTTGTTGCTTTGTTAGCTCATAACATCAAGGCTGCTACCTTGTCTGCTCATAACATAAATATAGAGTGAAGGCTGCTGCCTTGTCTACTCGTAACATAAATACAAAGTAAAGGCTGCAGCCTTGTCTACTCGTAGCATAAAGGAGAGGTAACAATAGCATTGAAGAATAAAATCACATGTAAAATGATAGCAATAGAAGTTTAGCTTATTGAACAAAAGATAAACAATAGTGTGATTCCATAAAGAATGTATGGTAAGGCAACATTCATAAAGGTTCTTTCTTATCAATGAATGATTAACAATAATTTCAAACCAATTGTCCTTTGGTAATCTAAGCTTAACAAAAAATTCTTATAATTATAATTGAAAATAGAAAAAAACTTGGTTTCAAGAATTTCAAAGGTTCACATATTATGATAACTTGAACTTGTAACATGAACATAATGTTTACTCACCTTGTGGTTCCTTAACTCCTAATGCTTGTAGCCCTTACACTTCTAATAATCCTCAAGCTCTAACATAACATTATAATTTAATACTTAGCATTGGCTTAACATCATGCCATCTTATCCCATAACTACCCTATGCACATATATCATTTACATATACTTAGAGTTGCACTTAGAAGTGCACTCATCACTTGTACATAACATATTGACTTTCGAGTCTTGTGTAATTTACCTTCTTAAGCTCATATGAAATCACATAATAGTTCATATCAAGAATTTTCCAAAGCCAAAAACAATAATCATAATCTCCATATCAATTTAATTCAACTTCCAACTTGATACACTCAAATATCTTTCATGTATATCAACTTAACAAGTAACCTTAAAAGAGTTATGCTCATCTCCTTTGTACTGAATCATACAATCAATCCTATAGACAAATTAGGATCATTACTTCATAATTAACACATCATAAAACTCAATTCACATACTACTTAATGATGTATACATATTAGCCAAACATGATAGTTAGTGTTTTGGAAACCCTAATCATAACTGAACCACTCTAAGAGTTTTCTAAAGTTACTCCTTCAATCATCATGCAATTAAATCATGTACCATTCATAAACACATATTAACAATCATTAAAATGTATCTTAGAAAAATTTTAGGCCTTGGGATCAAAATCCCAATGTAGGCTGAAACCATATTGCCATGGAAAACCATGGATTTTCTTGTTTTTCATCCTTTTCAATCACTATAGTAATATGTAAACGCATGATTTAAACTAATATTTTTCATGTGATTATAACAAAAATCATTTTAGGGCACAATCACACACAAATTTCCCCCTCCTAAAGTACATATGCATGAAAATTCCAACTTTTATATTTTAGGATTCACCTTTGATGGATTTACGAAGAAAGAGATACATTTACAATTGGAAATTGGTTTCTCCTTCAAAAACACAACCTAGGCTGAATTTAATAAGAAGAAAAATAGTAAATATATAGCTCCATATGGATTACTCATGATTAGTTTCATGAAAATCAAAAAGTAGCTTGAAAGTGGAGGAAAACTTACAAAGAAGATCACAAAATCGCAAGGTTTAAAGGCACCTTGTGTTTTTCAGTCAAAAGAGAATTTTTGAGAGAAAATTCTATAAAAATATGATGGATAATAGAATGGAGGCTCCCACAAGCTAGGATGGCCAAATTTTAGGTTAAAATTATGGTTTTGGATGCAAAATTACAAGATTGCCATTAATGAGCTAGGTCAGGAGAGCCTAGGTGTCTTGGGCTTTTGGTGGGTTAGGCTTTTAATCCAATTTATGGGCTGATCTAAATGTATTAAAAATAAAATATTTTGATTATTTTTTTCATTAAAAGTCCCCCAAAAATATTTAATTTAAAATATTTTAAAAATGCTCATAAAAATTATTTTATGCTTAAAAATCACCGTGCATGAAAATTCACTTTGTATGCAATAAATCATTTTATGCATTTGCACTTCACATAAATTACCTATTTTATATTCAAAATTCATATTATGCATATTAGACCTAGTCTAACATGCCACTTGCTCATAAATTACATAGCATATGAAATTTCATGAAAGCACACACTTTATCACAATAGCCCTAAAATCAAGCAATTTGTCACGAAACTCCTACCCGGATAAGGGTTGTTATAGCTTTGATCCCAATTTTTCCAATGTCAAGGTTAAACAAATAGCTTTGATCCTAATTTTTCCAACATTAAAGCCAAACAAATAGCTTTGATCCCAATCCTCCCAACATTAAAGCCGAACAGATAGCTTTGATCCCAATCCACCCAACATCAAGGTCAAACAGATAGCTTTGATCCCAATCCTCTCAACACCAACGCCGAACAGATAGCTTTGATTCCAATCCTCTTAACACCAATGCCAAACAGATAGCTTTGATCCCAATCCTCCCAAGCACCAAAGCCAAATAGATAGCTTTAATCTCAAATTTTCCAACACCAAAGCCAAATAGATAGCTTTGATCCTAATCCTCCTAAACATCAAAGCTGAATAGATAACTTTGATCCCAATCCTCTCAACACTAAAGCTGAATAGATGGCTTTAATCCCAATCCTCCCAAGAATCAAAGCTGAACAAATACCTTTGATCCCAATCCTCCCAAATATCAAAGTCAAATAGATAGCTTTGATCCTAATCATCAAAGACAAACAAATAACTTTGATCATAATCTCCCTAATAGTAGGGCCGAACAAGTGGCTTTGCTAAACCAATATGAATTCCTAAATCTCCCCTCAGGTGGACCAAATCTCTAAATCTTAAAGTCTACGCTGGATAGATAACCTTGATTAAAATTCACCAAACCATATTTACCTCCAACATTAAGGTCGAACAGATAGCATTGATTGAAATTCACCAAACCATCTTTACATTCAATATTAAGATTGGACATATAGCCTTGATTGAAATTTGCCAAAACCATTTTTATTACCAATATTTAAGCCAAACATATAGCCTTGATTGAAATTCACCAAAAATATCTTTACCTTAAACATTTAGGTAGGACATATAGCCTTAATTGATATTCACTAAGACCATTCTCATATGCAACGTCAAGGTCTAATCAATAACCATTGACAAAACCTCATTTATCCTAGGGGCCCCCTCCTAAAAAGGTTCATATTCTTATACCATGTTTATCCTTCATAAGGTTTAATTTGCACAAGCATGAATGCCTTTATGCATGTCAAACATAAGCAAATATCATAAGCCTAGAATCTGACATGGCATAAGCCTAGAGTTTAACATGGCATAGCCCAGAATTTGACATGGCACAAGAACACATAAGCCAAAAATTTGTCTTGGCATGAGCACAAGCCCAGAGTATAACATGGTACCTCTTACTAGGGTTCACTATTATCAAAATTGCCTTTTGCTCAAAGCCAATTCTGATGAGAGAGCAGTTGTGAACCCTTATATTTGCACCCTTAGGATCTGACTCTAACTTGACACCTACTAAGATTAGTATGCTACACAGAGCTAGTACAGTAATCCAACTAGCTGATTAGCAGGCAGGCCTAAAGGCGGCAACACCCTATTGAAAAAATAAATTTCCTCAAACTTGCACTTCAGACAACCAGCACTTTTCCCCAAACTAGATCAAAAATGGATGAATATGGGTGGAGAAATAGGTACGGCAACCCACAGGCCAGCTGCAACAACTAGTAGCTGGTTGCAGCAGCTGCAGCCACCACTGCAGTAGCTGCAGATGTCCTTGGGCTTTCATAATGGGCACTGTAGCTATCGCAACCCCTGATCAGTTGCCACAGCATATTTTTTTTTATCCCACACCAAAAATTCACTATTTTAAACCCCTAAACTCTCCCAATAAATACCTTACACTTCCTAACAGCTTTCACACATAAATACAAACTTCCATACTCCCTCTAAAGCTTTGTAAACCCTATCCTAAGCCTCCCAATCATTAAAACCCTCTTTCTAATCCTCCTTATCTCTAAAACCTTATTCCAAAACCTTTTCCATCACATTAAATCCTATTCATAACCCTCCTAAGCACCTCAAACCCTATCTCTAAGCCTCTTAATGAAGAAAAGGTGTGATTTATGCTATTCCTTTCAAAAGGAATTCGTGGTACTCAAGCAAGGGTGTGATCCAAGTCCCTCCAAGAATAGTTCATGCTATTTAAGAGTCTTTCTTCCAAAAGGAGTGTCTGTGCTATCCCCAAGCTAAGGTGAAACTTAGATCTGGTGCCTAGCTCGTGCCCTACATTCCTCATCTCTAAAAGCCTAAGGTAAACGTTCTTTCCTTTTCCTCTTAAATTCCAATTTTAAGATCTAAATCTAAAAAAATCTAATTTTTCTTAATTAAAATCTAACCTAATTAACAAATCCCTAAGCCCTTAAAATCAATCAAAATATGATAATAATGGCAATGACTTAAAAACCCCTCCTTCACAAGAAGAAAGAACTGTGTGGGGTTTGATTTCCATTCAAAGGGATATGCAGGCATGTTGTCTCTAAGGCATCAACTTTGTAAAAATTAACAACTTCTTCTCTTTATCACCTTCTTCACATAGTTTAGGGTAAAAGAAAAAATTGTTTTTCTTAAATGAAAGTCAAAACTTTAGGTCTCTTACAATTGTTTTATTACTTTTTCTTATTTTAGTTATTTAGATTATATTTAGGGAATGTGTGCTTTTCCTAAAATCCATAAAGGCTAAAAGAGAGGATTCTTTTCCTAAAACCCATAAGGGCTAAAAGAAAGATCCTCTGATTTTGATATTTCAACTTGCAATAGTTTTAAGTAGTTTCCCTTTATTTTTTGTATTTTGTAATTGTCGTTATCTTATATTTGCAATTCATAAATAAAAATTTTTTTTTTACTAAAGCTATTTTGTATTTAAGCCAAACTAATTTCTTGCAATGTTTTAACCAAAACTTAGTCCTTGAACACTCTTAGGTCATTTGAGAACTAGTGCTTTTCCCTGGGATAAATGGTATAATTTTGGAGTTAATCAAATTTGGTTTTTCCTTTAATTTTTCCAATTGGGTTTTTCCTTTAATTTTTCCAATTGGGTTTTTCCTTTAATTTTTCAAACTATAAAATAAATAAAATTAAAGTGGCAACTCCTTTTGCAAATTACAATTTAAAAAATACAATTTTCTGAACTCATAGTGGGTTTCAATCATGATGTTTCTCCCAAATGAGCATGTTCAATTCCCTTTAGCATATCAGATTGATGCTCAGACGAGGCCTCACAAAAGTGTCAAACCCTCAGTAGCTTTCCTGGTCTCCTCTATAGGGCTAGTAACCCCCTTTTCTCTTTATTATCATTCTTGCTATCTCTCACTCATTAACTACATCACCCCTAATCTCTCTAAGCAGCGCAGTCTGACGCCCTCTCTAGCTAGCTAAACCACCTCTGTCAACCATTTATTGTACCTTTCCATAGTTCAAAACGTAATATTTGGCCATATAGCATGAATTGTCCTCAACCAACCACCATTAGTGGCCCTAGCAATAGAGGTTGTAATTTATACAAGCTCTAAGAAGGGTACAACTGGGGGGACATCTTGAATTTGACCCATTTACCTTAGAATTTTCATCCTCTAGTGAAAGGTGATCCAGGGCAAATATAATAAGTAAACCACTCGACACCCATGGCCCATTTGTCATGAAAGATTTAATCCCATCCTACCGATTGTGTAAAAATATGTCCTCTAGAGTAAGCTCTTAATAACCATCCTATCCACTTTTAGATCGAGCCTTGATGAATCAGGATAGGGCATAAGAAAGCAATATAAGCACCTCTTAATGGAGGGGCCACCACCTTTAGATGGTCCACAAGGCAAACCTATAAAACAATCAAATCTAAAATCAGAAATCCATAAAACACATTTAAAAGGAAGGGAAAGAATAACCAGATTTTCCCTCACTTGAAGCATAATAGAAGAAATAATCCATATCTTTAGAACTTGTGCATTGCAATCCAAACTCAGCAATGTCTCAGTCAAAATAACCTCAAGCACTGTATAGCTATGCTCCATATGAAATACAAAACCCACTGCTGTAGCATCACCCCAACTAGGAGTGCTAATAAACAGTTACCCAGTTGTCATATAGAAAATCAAAGCCCTTAACCTAAGCCATTATCTCCTCAACTAGAACTCGTCGATCACTGTCGTCATATTTAACTCACCATCAACCACCATCTAGTTAGCAATATCTTGAGATAAGTCTAAAAAATCTTGAAAAATGGGAAAATGCTTAACTCTAAACTCTAAAGCCACTAGAGCTACCTTTTGGGCTAGAGTTAAGTATATCACTGAACTCCTCAAAAGTGGGTGACAACTCATAGTAGCACCAAAATGAAATATATGGGCTACCAGATCCTAAAATCTAAAATAAGCCCATAGAAAAATCCTAATTAATTAGCACCTTTGAATCCTAAAATCTAAAATAATGCTATGTTTACCCAAATTATTCTTCTCTGGTATCTCGAGGTTCTTAGTCCATGGATGCATGTAATGACTAAAATATAGTCCATGTAACCATCTTGCATCTATGTAATCTTATAGAACAAACTCTTGAATCCACCATCTTGCATCCATACAATCATCTATTACATTCATCATCATAAATCATCCATGGCATAAAAGTTAAATAAAAAGCCCATGAATCCTAAAACATATATACATAAACATACACCATTTATACATAAACATATATACATATGTGATCATCAAAAGTCATACACCATCATGCATAAGCCAAGCTCATGGCTTCTCCTCTTTGAAACTAACTAGTACCTTCTTGAAGCTGACTATACCTTCATGAAGTTTATCGAAATCCTTTTAACCTTCCAAAATTGACCATTGCCTTTTTGGAACTGACTGACACCTTCCCAAATTTGACTGGCACCTTTAAGAATAAGTATTCCCTCCTTAATGCCATAGTGGTTTATGTAGATCTTTTAGTGGTCTAAATACTTAGTTCATTAGAGCATTCTCATTCCCAAATAATCCCAAGATAGCCTTTAGGATTTATGTCTTTTAATCAACAAATAGCCTTTGTAACAAAGGGGGGGACCCTTTTTTTAGCAACTTTACATAGAGCAAGGTCCCTCTTTTTCAGAAAACCTTTGCATAAAGAATGGTCCATTTTCAAATAGCCTTTGCACAGAGCAACATCCCCTTTTAGGTAATTGTTAACCTATGTATAGAGTTAGGTCTCCTATAAGGAAATCAATTATCTTTCACTTGATTTTGACTGTGGTGTTATCTTGACTATGCTTCCAAGTTAAAAAGTCATCCTTCACTTGACCCTGACCATGGTAATAATCTTTCATAGCCATTTGGGTTCGTACTCATCAAAATAACCTAAGAGATGGGCAATTTTGATGTTAACCATGCAAAATCCCCTAAAGATACTAGAAGCATCTTCCTTTATTAATAATTCACTTATAAATTTCTAAAAATGATCATCTAAGTATCCCTATGGTTCTTTTTTCTGCCTCTTTTAGTGAAATTAGTTCACCTATAAATGCCTAGAAACGATCACTTATCCTCATGGTTCCTTTCCCATCTCCCCTTATTTTGAATTGATCATGTTCTCCACCTAAAAATATCTAAATTCTCACTTAGACATCAATTTGGTTCCCTTTTTCATATCCTTATTCATCTTAAAGTCAATCACATCCTTCACCCAAAAATGTATAAACAGTGATATCCTTCTGGTTCCTTTTTTACACTATTTTTATCCAAAATCCATCTAAATACTTCACCTAGAAATGTCTAATCTAGATGTCCCTTTGGTTCATTTTCTCGCCTTTTTTATCTGAGTTAATCATATTTATCAATTCACCTAAAAATATCTAGCAACTAACTTAGATATCCCTTTGATTCCTTTTCTTGCTTCTAGTTATCAGTCAATTTTCCTCCATAAATGCATAAAAATAATCATCTAGACATCCTTATGGTCTATTCTCCTGTTCTATTTATCAAAGTTGGTCACATTCTCCACCCATAAATGTTTAGGAATGATTGCTTAAACATCCCTATGGTTACTTTTGCCATCTTTCTTTTCGACTATGTCTCCTACTTAAATATGTCCAAGCACTAACCTAGATATTTTTGGTTCTTGTTTTATTCCTTCTCCTGGGTTCACTATCATTAGCATCACCATATAGATAAGACAATTTGATGAGAGAACAACTATAAACCGTCAATTTCACACTCTTATGATGCGATCGCAGTTTAATAATGCTAAGATTACTCCCCTACTGTCACACCTCACCTTCGATGGTGTGATAGTCCTAGGTCATAAGTAACCACCATAGGGGCACGATAACCCATAAAACACATACTCAACCAATTCAAATATGATATTTGTAACAAATACACTATAGCCCACATATCATAACCTACATAATCAATTACACTTCTAATACTGGTCTCAGTTCACCATTCAAGTTACATAATAACATCAAACACAATGACAGCACTTTACATACATGAAGCATTTAATAAAATTTTAAAATAAACAATACTAATATAATTAACTCGAATAATTACTTTAACTTGAAAGTCCTCAAAAAAAGAAGGATGCATGAGGAATTAACTTGCCATGATCTACTGAACTGTTGAAATCACTTTCAACCTTCACTTATAAGAATTGGTAAGTGGAGGGAGGTTAACTTTACGAAAAGCTTAGTGAGCAAAGAATACTATTAGTATATAGAATAATTTAAAACACAATTCACTAATCATTTATTTGTAATTTATGAAATTTAAATCTTTATAATAATTTATTCGCTTTATGCTACTCTTAATAGAAAAGGAATTCATACTTATAAATCATTATTTTTAGTTAACTATAAATATGTGCTATCTTTTGAAATGTAAACCTTTAGTATCTTAGTCGATTATATGAGGGCATTTTGGAATATTTATACATGTATTACTTTATTAACTCTTGAAGATTTAAAGACATAATTTAAATTTTGGGTTCAGACATAATAGGATACATTTTAGTACTTACAATAGTTGATAATAGACTATATTAATATCTTTGGCAATACATGTATTATAGTGTTTTATTCTATTTAATTTGCAATTAGATGGGCACTTATGACATCTAGTTTTGCCTTCATTGAAAATATCATAACTTTAGTAGGATTATAGCCAATATAATGATAATTTTATACACATACGTAAAACTATAGGGTTTAGAAATCTCAAATTTATTATATATAAATACATTTTGAAATTTCATTTTCTTAAAAACTTAGACAATTTTACGCAATAAATATTTAGTTTAAACTAATAAATCAAAGACATTGAAATTCATTTATTATAGACATAAATATCTTTAAAATTTCATAACTCATTTTATAGATTTTTCAAAATAATAATTCATTACATAAATCTCCAAAATCCATAATTCATATAAAATAAGAGTATTAAATTTCTAAATGAACACATATATAAAATAATGGTCTCTCATTGTATTAATAAATATATTTCTTGAAAATATTTTATGCTTATTAAAATATAAAATCAATAATATAAAATTACTATTATATTTAATATCTCAAAGGAAACATACATAAATGATAAAATTTTCATAATTTACAAATATAACTTTATTAAAAATTATATAACTATATCATCTTCAAATATGAAAATTAAAATTCTCACATACACACACATACATATAAAAGGAAATTTATGGGCTTTAAAAAAACTATATATAATTAGCTTTAATATCAATTGCATATATATTTGTCGATCAACTATAGTTAAATAATTTTTACCATATAATAAAACATATCATTTAGATATTTACAAATAAAAACTTTAAAATTAACCATTAATACTATTATATAAGAGATATATATTAATTTTAAGGAAAATCATATATATATATATATATATATATATATATATATATATATATATATATATATATATATATATATATTTAAATATTTTCATCAAATAAACATGCCATTAAAAAAATCGTACATAACTGGTACTTTATACATTCAAAACATTAAAAACAAATAGTTGAAGAAAACATTATATATATATATATATATATATTCTTGGATCTTATAATCAATTTGATTGGGTAACAATGAACAATGAATTCATTGTGTTTGGGTTGCAATACAATTTAGGTCAACAGAGATCTTTTTAAAAATTGGGGTAGAGACTCTTTTGAGCATACCTGAAGCAGATGCTCTTAGTATGTAACAACTCACACCTATCTTAGGAGTTTCATGATTTAATTTCTTGAATTTAGAACTATTAACGCTAAGTATGTGCTTTTGTGAATATTCATGAGTTATGTAATTGATAAGAATGTGGCATGTTGGATTAGCTCTAATATGCATAATATGAATTATTATGGTGAAGTGATTTATATGAAATGCATAAGCATGAAAATATTTATTTGACATAAATTGAATTTTCATGTACAAAGTGATTTTTAAGCATAAAATAATTTTTATGAGCATTTTTAAAATATTTTTAACAAATATTTTGGGGGAAATTTTAATAAAAATAATAAGAAAAATATTATATTTTTAATTACCTATAATCAGCCCATAAAATAAATAAGAAGGCCAAATTTTCAAAAGCCCACTACACCAAAACACTCCTCACCAAGTTAA
Source organism: Reutealis trisperma (assembly GCA_947687605.1). Lineage (NCBI taxonomy): Eukaryota > Viridiplantae > Streptophyta > Magnoliopsida > Malpighiales > Euphorbiaceae > Reutealis > Reutealis trisperma. The sequence continues at coordinate 264,539 of CANTUT010000591.1, forward strand.
TTAAGAGTAATCTTGGAAATTACCAAAAATCCTAAATATAAAAAAGAGAAATTTGGCCAGCCCTTGTTGAGATAGCCACTAATATGTTATTCTTCATATTTCCAGTAGAAAATTATCTCAAAAATAATCTCTCAACTAAAATTCACAAAATACCTTCAAACTTTGCGATTTAGCGATTGTTTCGTAAGTTTTTTCTTTCCTTTCAACTTGCTATTGGATTTTTATGAAACTAATCATGAGAAAATTATTTTGAACTGAAAATTTAGTGATTTTCATTGATTAAATTTGGCCTAGGTGAATTCTTGAGAGAAAAATCAAATTTTCTATGGAAAATACAAACCTCTTTACACTAATCCACCAAAGGTGAACCCTAAAACTTAAAATTAGAATTTTCATGCATAAACTCAATAGGGAGGCAATTCTTACACTATTGTATTCTAAATAGATTTTTGTTGTGTTTAGATGAAAAATATTGAGTTAAATAATATTTATGTATATTACTGTAATGATCAGAAAACACCAAAAAGTAAGAAAACCCATTATTTTCACTCTAAATCCTAAACTTGGAATTTTCATGCATAAGTATGGTCTATGGCTACCAAATTGTGTGTATTTAAATTCTAAACTGATTTTTGTTATGATTGAATGAAAAATAATGGTTTAAATCATGTTTTTACCCTAACACCTAAAGTTGGAGAATTTTCATGCATATGAATCTATATGGGTGCCGATACCTACATGTTCATGTTCTAAAATGATTTTTATTTTGATTAAATGAAAAATCTTGGTTTAAATCATGTGTTTGTATATTATTGTAATGAACGAAAAGTGTGAAAAGGAAGAAAATTTATGTTTTTACTTGAATGCGTAATTCAACCTATAATTGGAATTCAATCCCAATGTCTATAATTTTTATGTAATATATTTTAATGATTGTTGACATGTATACATGAATGATTAATGATTAAATTGTGTATTGGTTGAGAGAATAACTCTAGACAAGTCTAGAGACAATTAGGTATACTTGGGGTATCTTAACCCTATTTCTATGATGTGATTAATATGTCAACATGATATAGTAATATGGGAAATAGGTATTATAATGAGCTAATAATGAGTTAATGATCTTAAATGGATGATGAGATTGATTGAATGAATTGATTATAAGAGATAAGCATGATATTTGATAGGTGACTTGTTAAGTTAACATATATGAAAAGTGTTAAATGTATTAAGTTGAATGTTAAATTGAATTGATCATGATATATGGTGTTTGACTTTAGAAAATTCTTGGTATGGGTTATAATGTGTTTTCATGTGGGCTTATAAAGGCTAATTGTGGCCTATAAAGGCTAAGTGTGTAAGACTTTTGAAAGTCAAAATGTTATGTGCTAGTGATAAGTGCACTTTTAGTGCAACTCCAAGTTTATATGAATCTTGTATGTACATGAGGTAGTTATGGGATAGGATAGCATAATGTTAATTAAATACTAAGTATTTAATTAGAATGAATAATAGAGCTTGAGGACTACTAGAAGTCAAGGGCTGCAAGTAATTAGAGTAAAGGAACCACAAGGTGAGTAAACATTATGTTCAAGTTACAAGTACAAGTTATTATGTTATGTGAACCTTTGATATCTTGAAACCCAAGTTCTTTCTATTTTAATTATGACTAAATGATTTCTTTATAAGCTTGGGTTATTAAAGGACAATTGGTCCAAAACCATTTTTTTGATTATCCATTGATAATAAAGAACCTTTCTGCTTTATTGCCCTAACTTACATTCTTTCTGGAACCACACTGTTATTTTTCTTTTGTTCAACAAGTTAAGCTACTGTTGTTATTATGTTACATATGATTGCATTATTAAATGCTATTGTTATAAGTGTTTGCCATTATCTCTAGCTATGGTACCTATGAACCCTTTATGTAGAAATCCTCATGTCGATGCGAGTAATCATCGGTACCTGTGCACATGGTCTTAACCCAATGGATAGGGGTAGTGTATCCACCTCAGCTAGAAGAGGTGATTCTAGCCATAGGGCCTAATTAGTTCCATGACTCTTTACAAGTTACAAGTTGGGAGTTGGAATTTGGTTTAAGGCCACCTCTCCCTTAAGTGAATGAACTAACAAGTTATCACTCTTTACAAGTTTACAAGTTACAAGTTGATTTCTATGAACCTTACTTATTTACAAACCATGATTTATGAATCTTGAACCCTTATAAAGGGAATACATGTTATGTTACAAGTTTTATTGTTTACTCATTGAGATCATCTATCTCACCCCTCTTTCCTTGTATGGTTCCAGGTGAGCATTATGAGGAGGTAAGGTGATCGCTCAAGGTACCTATTCTACTTGGGAAATTTTCTTGTCAAAGTTATAATAATACCATACTATGATGAGTCCTTAAATGCTCTGGGAGTTATTATAGGAACTTTATTTTAGAATATTATGTTGGAGAATTTACTCGAAGTCTTATTATTATTTTATTATGAATTATTTTAAGTATATTTTCAACTTCCGCAACTTAAGGTTTTTCCTTTACAAAAAGGTTTTATTAAGTTTATGCATTGAGGTTCGGTATGATCCTAGTATATGCTTTTATATGTATGAGTGGGTTCTACGGGCATGGATGACCTTATATCTTCCTATGTTCTAGAACCATTGTATCTCCGAAATTGGGATGTGACAAAATTGGTATCAGAGCTATAGGTTATCCTTTATTGCCATTTGACCAGTGTCAAGTTGGTATCAGAGCTATAGTTTTTAAAATCTAGTTTAAACTTATCTATATGTTGGGTTAATTAAGTATAATCCTAGAACATAGGGATTTTTTGTCATGTCAATTGTAGTTTATCACTAGTATAGTTTCGCAAAATCCTAATAAGTTATAATACTCCTTGTTGTCATTATTTGTGCACCTTATAGTTTTCTCTTCAGATGACCATGGAGATCACCCCTGTTAGAGGGTCCAGGCCTAGGGCACCTGTGTGACCTGCAAGAGGACTTGATCGAAGATGTTTGAGAGAGTTGTGCCTGTGATTTACCTCAAAAGGGAGAAGAGCACTGAGGAGGAGGACCCTGAGGATTGCCTGGACTATGGTTGGGTTTATAATAAGATTCAGAAGTTGGAAGAGGACTACTCAAACTTGGTAAGTGAAAATCAGAGTCTAAGGTCGCTAGCATAAACTTTGAGAGAGGAAATTAGGCAGATTAGGGTAAGAATTATTGAGCATGGGGGAGACTACTCGTGATTGAGATTGTTATCTTTGACTAGTTGTTAGTAGGATATGGATCTCCTTTGTTGTTGATGTGGCAGCAGTGGTCATGTCACTTTTGAGTGCTCTCCCATCAACTTTTTGCCTACTCGATCTGGGAAGCTAATCAACAACTACCCTAATAAAGGACCCAAGGGGACTATAGCAAGTAGTTGGTAATGATAGGCTAGTGATGTAGAACTTATACAATATGGATAATATTTCTTTTGATTGCATAGCTACTTAGTACAAATTGATTTCCTCCTTGCTTATGACATGGTTGATTTTTATATGATAGGGAAGTCATGATGCTATAAGTTATATGTTACATGATTATGATGCATGATGCATGCCTTAATATATATATGCTATGTGATAAGTGATATACGATATGTGCCTTGTGACATGATATGATAAGTACTTATGTTGAATGCATGGTAAAGACGATAGTATGATTATGGGGATAGATGGGTTAGTAAGGAATTAGTACTAAGTTCCCTTATCGTGATAGCAAAATGCCTCCCAAGAAGAAAGTTTGCACAGCTGCTCAACCCATTAGGGCTAGCGAGGATGCGTTATCAAACACTGCTTCGAATGTTGCCCCTACACTTGCAAGTTCAAAAGAGAAATCGAACTCAAGGGCACCGACCATAGGCTCTAGTGAGAAAAACTCTTTGCAAAACATTTATGCCATATGCGAGGAAATGAGGGACTTGCACAAGGGATTGGATGAGCTATGAGCTCAAAGGCGAGAATTGTCGCCAATACAAGAAAGGAATGAGACTCTGCCTCTTGCGGTGGTGGCATCTGCATGGGGGAAAGGAAACAATTACCTAACAAAGGGATGAACATCACAGATTTCAAAAAGCTACAGCCACCTATCTTTTATAGGGAGAAAGGTGATGACCGTTATGAATTTTTGGATGAGATGGACAAGCTAGTCCATCGTTTATCTTACTTGGATGCCCAAGTGATTGAGTTGGTAGGACTCTAACTCAAGAACGAGGCTTAGTACTGGTATGAGAGAAATATCGAGGAGCAACTGTATGAAGCTGACCCACCTTGTGAACCCTTAATTTTTCACCTTCCAGTATGCATTTAAACCTTAAAAGCACTTGGGCTTGGTAAACAAACCTTCAAAAGCCAAAAATTCTCAAAATGGAAAAAATAAAATATTTCTTTTTGGCATTTAAAACCTTTCAAATCATCCAGGACAGAGCAATGAATACAATGCAACTAAAGTCATGAAAAATGGATGAGAAACGAGCAAGAACGAGCAAAAATGGGCAAAATAGGTGAAAGCGGGGCCCATTGCCATAGAGCTCTGTGACACTGCCGCAAAGCCCTCTACGAAACTGCAAAGGGCTGTGCGGCACTGACGTAAAGGCCTCTGTGGCAACTCTAGCGAAAATTCAATTTTTGCAATCCCACATTGGAATTTTGTATTTTCTATGCTTCAAACCTTCTCCTATATATAGAGGGCCTCTCCATACTTCAAAAGACCAATTTCTAGAGCTTGAAGAGCATTACTTCAAGCAAAACACTTTGTATTTACTCCTTGCTTCATGAGTTGGGGGTTTCTCCTTGATTCTTACTCGACTAGTTTAAGGCTTTCTGCTGCCCGCCTGTTTGAGGCAAGTCTCTTACCCAAGGCTCATGTTCGTTGCCCAAGGCTAGCCGCCACCCCCCATCCAATGTCACCTGCCACACGCCGTCCAAAGCCAGCTGCTGCCCGCCGAGGCTAGCCACCGCCTGCCGTCCTAAGCTAGCCACCGCCCACCATCCAATGCTAGTCGCCGCCCACCATTCAAGGTAAGCTTCCTTTCCCTTAATTTCCTTACATCTTTTAGTTAGTTAATTAAATTGATTTATCTAGGTTGCTAGCTAATCAACTCGGTAATCAATCAAATTAATTAATTAACTCAATCATCTTTTAATCAATCAATCAAAACATGATAAAGTGGCTAGGCTAAACTAACCCCTTCGCAAGAAGGGAGAACTGTGTGGGTTCTGATTCCCATTTAAAGGGATATGTAGGCATGCTTGGTTCAGGCATCGAATCCAATTAAAACTAACCAACTTTCCCCCTATCACTTTCTTCACTTACTATTATTTTGTTTTCTTTTGCTTTATTATTAGGCTTAATTTGGGGAATGTGTGACTTCCCTAGAACCCATAAGGGCAAGAGGAGGTATCCCCTAAGTTTGGATTTCATTGTAATATTAACTCTCTTTTACTTTGAATTCTAATTGTGTATAAACTCTGTGGATTGAATTATCATACATACTATAAATTGTTCATGCATTTTAATTTATTCATGAAATATATTTTAAGTCACTTTTATATTACTTGGCCAAACTTATTTTATTAAATTAAATCGAAAACCTAGTCCCCAAATCCTCTTTGGTTTTGAGGCTAGTGATCCTTTTTCTTTTAGGTAATAATTGGAGTCAAATGGGTTTTTTCCTTATATTTTTCCAAATAAAAATAAATTAAGGTGGTGACTCCTAAAAATAATTTTCAAATCTATCAAAGATAAGCCCGAGGGCTTCCTCATGTTTAGCGGATCGGATTGGTGCTCAGGCAAGGCCTCATAGTTGGCGACTCCATTAAGGAGTAACTTTCTTTTAATAAAAGGAAAAAATAAGTGGACTATTAATTGGTTTAAAAGGAGTTTGGCCTTTTAATATGATTGTGACTTTGCATGCATCACTTGCATAGGCTCTTTGCCATTCAACCTAGTTTTAGGAAAACAATGGATAGTGAGTAGCATAAAGTGGGTAACCCTCCTTAGGTCTATTTGCTGATAGTGAAATCATCCACCCCACGATGAATCCTTTGATCCTTTCAAAGGTGTAATAAGTATGCACATACTGTTGGACCCACGCGAGGCTCTTTGACTCACATGTGGTTAGGTATATCGCTGCTGTAGTGTGATGGGTACCCATATCAAGCCACCCTTACCTTTTCATATAATGAACTTAGATCCTAGCCTTAGGTTGTATGTACCATAATTAAAACCTTGCATCTTTGCATTTTCATGAAATCTTTTCCTCATGCATCCATATTGTATAACAAAATATGCATTCATCTTAAATTTAGGTTATACCTTGAACTGAAGAAGGGTCATATACTCACTTTTATCCCAACACCTTCGCTTCTAAACTTTAAACACTCTCACCTCTATCCCATTCACCTTTGCCCCCACAAACCTTAAGCCATCACCTTAACCCTTACCCCTTTACATTAGCCTTTAACTCAAACACCAATACCCTAACCCTAAACCTTACCCTTTAAGCTAAACACTAATAACCTAACCCTAAATCTTACCCCTTTACGTTAGCCTTTAACCTAAATACCAATACCATAACCCTAGAACTTTACCCCATTACCTTAGCCTTTAACTTAAACACCAATACCCTAGCCCTAAATGTAAAACCTCATTTCCCTAGCCTTGACCTCAAACACCTCTAACCTTAAACATTGTTACCTTAACCTTACCCAAAATGTCTTCACCCTAAATTGTAACCTAAAAACATCTCTACCCTCCTCTTACCCATACCTTGCTAACCCAACCACAAGACACCGTCGCCCAACACCCATGACCCATCACCTTTTCAAAACTAGTCTGTTACCCTTAAGCCCAATAACTTTTGCCCAACACACTACCTTAAATCAAATACCCTTGGTTCAGTCTACTACCTGAAGCCTAAAACATCTGCCCCATCATGCCTTAAGCCTAAAAAAATGGTTGGCATATGACATAATAAGGAAGCCTTTTCTCTTAGGATCTGCATGTCAATATCTTCATCACCTCTTCTGTTCCACACCCGTCACTTACCTTGTTGCTTTGGTTTGAAGGTACTAATGGCCCACCCACTTGACATGGCTTCCTTAATCACACTTGTGACTAAAGTTCCTAGGAAGCAAGAAGAACATTTCTAGGCTATCCTAGCTGCTCAGTAAGCCCAATTCGAGGAACAAAGGCAATTCATCATTGAGGAAGTTCGAGCTATGATTAACCAGGCCACCCTTAGCCATTCTAAACCAAGCCTTATCTTAAACTGGACTAATCCTAGCCAAACCAACCCACATCTAAACCAAGGTGGGGAAGTTTTCTCTTATCCAGAAACTAGATTGCTCATGGAGAAACTTGAAGCCATGGAAAGAACCATCAAATCCCTAAAGCACTGCGATGATCTAATTGATGTGGATAATTTAACTTTATTCCCTAATGCCAAGTTTCCTCCTAAATTCAAAATGCCTGAACTAGAGAGATTTGATGGAACCACTTACCCCAAGACCCATTTGAAGATATATGTGGGGATAATGAAGCCTTTAAGAGTTAGCGATGATCACCTTGCTCAACTATTCCAACAATCACTAACCAGTGTTACCAAGAAGTGGTTCCTTTCACTAGACAAGAGCAAGAAAAAGACATGGGATGATATCTACTATGCCTTTGTTGAACAATATAATTATAACAGTGAAGTGGATGTCACTAGGCATGACTTAGAAACCATCAAGCAACTTCTAGATGAGTCTTTCTCCATGTTCCTTACAAGGTGGAGGGCTAAAGCTGCTTAAATGGTAAATAGGCCAACAGAGCAAGAACAAGTGGACATCCTTGTCAAGAATCTACTTCCAGCCTACCGAGCCCACTTGTTAACCCAATACCTACCCACTTTTAAGGCTTTGATTGCAACCACATCAAAGGTTAAAGATTGCATCCAAAGTGCAACCTGAACTCCCTACCACCGACTTGAACAATGATGAAAAACCCGAACCTAATCCAACCCCACCTTACCTTAGCCCCAAGTGGCATGACATAGAAGAGTTCAAGTTTGGCTAATCTGACCTATATGAGATTGAATTCCAAGTCTAAGTCCAAATCCCAAAGTCTGAGTCTAAATTCGAGTATGAGTTTGTCATCTTATTTTCTTTTATTTTTCATCAATCATGTTGATTCCTTTTTGTTATCTTGTAATAAAATTTTTCATTGCAATAAAACATCAATATTTATTCGTGCACTTGTCTTTTCTTATTTTCAAACATGGATGAGATTTAGAAAAAAAAATGAAAAGAAAAAGAAAAATATAATAAAAAATATATAAAAAATAAAAAAATAAAAAAAAGAGAGAGAGAGAGATGAGATGAACAAGTCCACCACAATTGAGGTGCCATCAACAATTGATCTGCCAGCTCCTAACTAAAGTAGGTCAAGAAATGGACCTCTCATCAAATAACTAAAGCACAAAATCAAACTAGATACCTCAACAAGGGGGCAACAAGATTTGTCAAATCTAAAATTCAAAGTTTAGATCCCCCCTTAAAATGAAGAAAATCGGCAAATCATGGTGGAATTTTTTCTCCCAAACTTCATTAATCCAAGCTTATTAAGTTGAAAACCTCAAAAGGGTAGCTTAGGCAAAAAAAAAAAAAAATAGAGAGAGAGAGAAATAAAGCTCATCCTAGTCATTTTCCTTCATATCAAATCATCTTTCGGTCTCGTCTCATATCTTCAAAGTCATCCTTCCTTACTAAAGGCTCATTCTTTAATGTGATATTGTCTTATATGCCCTTATCTCATAGTGGGAGCATGTCTTTCTAGGTCATCAACATCTTTTATTAATCTGTCTCATTGCTTAGCTCAAAGAGCTTAGGCACAATCTCTCACATTGCTAGTCTGTCATGTTCTTATCTCTCATTGGGGGCATAATCCCCAAGTTGTCTATTTTCATTAGTCTTTTAGCCACTCCTTAGGGCACTTCCTTTCATCCAGTTTGTCATCTACATTCAAGCAAATAAAGTGTCACTCTAAATGTCTCTTCAATCTCAAAACAACAAGGTTAGCTTAGTTTGTTCTTTTCCATAAAGCATGCTACAGATAGCAAAATCATACAACCTCCTTGATCCTTTTCAAAGTTTCCAACCTGCCTTTGAACCATTCCCCAACTTCAAACTATGCCATTCCATTTTTTCAAGTTCAAGCCTCATACCATCCTTTTTTGGGCAAAGTCTCATCATCTTCTAAGGGCCAAGATTATGTGCAGAACCAAAGATCCTAAGTCTTTCAAGTCTCATCATCCTTAAAGGCAACTTTTTGTAGCACAACCAAAATCCAGTCATGTCTTGCAAAGCTTAAGAAAGGCTCAAACCACTCAAGTCATTCCATGTCTCATTGGCAAAATTTCATCATCCTTGAAAAGACCAAGCCTCTTGGGCAAATTACAACCGAGTCAAAGCCTGCCAACCATCCAATGGGCATTGAAAATTTGATATAACCATGACAAAAGGGCAAACACTCATCCAAAAGCCTTCACCATGAAACCCAAGCCTAAAAGCTTTTGCCATGAAAACTAAACTAAAAGCCTTCACTATGAAGCTAAAGCCCAAAAGCCTTCACCATGAAACCCAAACCAAAATGCCTTCACCTTGAAACCCAAAACCAAAAGCCCCACTATGAAGCCTAAGTCTAGCTTTCACCATGAAGCTCATTCACTAAGAGCCTTAATCTCCTTCGAGGCCAAGTCTAACAGAGCCTAACTAATTTCCTAGCCTAACCTTTCCTCTAAGCCAGACCTAATCGAGCCTAAAGCAGAACTTGACCGAGCCTTCCAAATGAACTCCCCAAAGGTTGCAACCTGACCAAGCCAAAGTCCTAGACCTGACTAAGCCTTCCACATGAACTTCTCCAAGGACAAGCCCCATAAGTTGACCTTCCCCAAACCTTCCAATCTAATCATCTCAAAAAACCTGACCGTCCTGATCCAGCACTCCAATTCAACGTTAAACCAAAATCAAACCTATCTAACTAAATAGCCTGATCTTTTCCAAGACCACACCATACTTCTTCCTAGGCCAAACTAATAGCTATTAACCAGCCAATCTCATACCTAGCATACCCACTTCACCTCTGAACTAGGCAATCAACCAAAAAACCAAATGAGCAAACCACTTTCCTCTATCATTCTAAAGTGGGTGCATATCCCTTCCAAATATTCACCTTTATGAAATAGCGGCATTTTTCTCCTAAAGATCAACACTTTTATATCATGCCCATCCTTCACAGGTTCAAGGTATTAGATCATTACATAATCATCTAGCATTTTTGCATTGAACAGGTTCAAGGTATTAGATCATTGCATAATCATCTAGCATTTTTGCATTGAACAGGTTCATCACTTTTCATTCCTACCAGAAAGGACCACTACTGTTCTTACCAAATAGGATAGTTATCTTTACCATTCCTACCAGATAGGATGGTCATCTCTTCTTGATCTTACCATACAGGATCATTACTTTCATTCCTACCAGAAAGGACCACTACTATTCCTACCAAACAGGACAGTTATCTTTACTATTCCTACCAGATAGGATGGTCATCTCTTCTTGATCCTACCAGACAGGATCATCACTTTCATTCCTACCAAAAAGGACCACTACTATTCCTACTAGACAGGAACTGCCATTTTCTTCTTGCCACTTCCAAATATACTAGGGGCATCCACTTCACTTCCAAATATATCGGGAGCATCCACTTGGCTTCCAAATATACTAGAGGCATCCTCTTTGCTTCCAAATATACCGGGAGCATCCACTCCGCTTCCAAATATACCAGGAGCATCCTCTTCGCTTTCAAATAAATCAAGAGCATCCATTTCACTTCCAAATATACCGAGAGCATCTTCTTCGCTTCCAAATATACCGGGAGCATCCACTTCGCTTCTAAATATACTAGGAGCATCCTTTTCATTTCACACTTATCAGAATTTCCTATTGCTTCCAAATATACCGAGGGCATCCTCTTCATTTCACATTTATCAAAACTTCTTACTACTTCTAAATATACTGGGAGCATCCTTTTTGCTTTCAAATATACTGGGAGCATCCACTTCGCTTCCAAATATACCGAGAGCATCCTCTTCACTTCTAAATATACCGAGAGCATCCACTTTGCTTCTAAATATACCACGAGCATCCTCTTCATTTCACACTTATCAGAATCTCCTATCGCTTCCAAATATACCGAGGGCATCTTCTTTGCTTCCAAATATATGGGTAGCATCCTCTTCATTTCACACTTATCAGAACTTCTTACTACTTCCAAATATATCGAGAGCATCCTCTTTGCTTTCAAATATACCGAGAGTATCCACTTCGCTTCCAAATATACTGGGAGCATCCTCTTTGCTTCCAAATATACTAGGAGCATCCACTTCGCTTCTAAATATACCAGGAGCATCCTCTTCATTTTGCACTTATCAGAATTTTTTATCACTTCCAAATATACCGGGGGCATCCTCTTCGCTTCCAAATATACTAGGGGCATCCTCTTCATTTCACATTTGTCAGAACTTCTTACCACTTCCAAATATACTGGGAGCATCCTCTTCATTTCAACCACTCCCAAATATACCGGGGGCATCCTATTCATTCTAACCACTCCTAAATATACTGGGGGCATCTTATTCATTCCAACCACTCCTAAATATACCGGGGGCATCCTATTCATTCCAACCACTCCTAAATATATCGGGGGCAACCTATTCATTCCAACCATTCCCAAATATACCGGGGGCATCCTATTCATTCCAACATTCCCAAATATACCAGGGGCATCCTATTCATTCCAACCATTCCCAAATATACTAGGGGCATCCTATTCATTCCAACTACTCCTAAATATACCGGGGGCATCCTATTCATTCCAACCATTCCCAAATATAATAGGGGCATCCTCTTCATCCTCAAATTCACTGTCATCATAATTGCCTTTTAGACAAAGACAATTTTGATAAGGGGCAGTTATAAACCCTTAATTTTGCACCTTTCAGTATCCATTTGAACCTTAAAAGCACTTAGGCTCAATAAACAAACCTTCAGAAGCTGAAAACTCAGGCTTGATAAACAAACCTTCAGAAGCTGAAAACTCTCAAAATAGAAAAAATAAAATATTTCTTTTTGGCATTTAAACCCTTTCAAATCTTTCAGGACTGAGTAACGTACAATGCAATTGGAATCATGAAAAACGGACGAGAAATGAGCAAGAACAGGTGAAAATGGATGAAATAGGTGAAAGTAGGGCCTGTTGCCACAGAGCTCTACAGCACTGCTGCAAAGCCCTCAGTGGAACTGCAAAGGGCTATGCGGCACTGCCGCAAAGGCCTCTAGGGCACCGCAAAGGCCTCTGCAGCAACTTAGGCAAAAATTCAATTTTTGCAATCCCACATTAGAATTTTGTGTTTTCTATGCTTCAAACCTTCTCCTATATATAGAGGGCCTCTCCACACTTCAAAAGACCAACTTCTGGAGCTTAAAGAGCATTACTTTAAGCTTTTAAAATGCTTTGCATTTGCTCTTTGCTTTGCAACGTGAATTGGGGGGTTTCTCCTTGATTCCTACTCAACTAGTTTAAGGCTTTCCGCCGCTTGCCTGTTTGAGGCAAGTCTCTTGCCCAAGGCTTATGTTCGCAGCCTAAGCCTAGCCATTGCCCGCTGTCTGAGGCCAGCCACTGCTCGCCATCCATTTTAATTTATTCATGCATACTATAAATTGTTCATGCACTTTAATTTATTCATGAAATATATTTTAAGTCATTTTTATATTACTTGGCCAAACTTATTTTGTTAAATTAAACTGAAAACCCAGTCCCCGAATCCTCTTTGGTTTTGAGGCCAGTAATCCTTTTTCTTTTGGGTAATAATTGGAGTCAAATGGGTTTTTTCCTTATATTTTCTCAAATAAAAATAAATTAAGGTGGTGACTCCTAAAAATAATTTTCAAATCTATCAAAGATAAGGCCGAGGGCTTCTTCGTGAGTTCTTTCCCAAATGAGCATTTTGATTCCCTTTAGCAGATCGGATTGGTGCTCGAGCAAGGCCTCACACACCTACGTGGATAGAATTTAAGCAAGAAGCGATGGATCAATTCTTGCTTGAGGGCAAAAGGCAAGATAGGGCATTGCAGTTCGAGTACCTAAAGTAGAAACCTAGAATGTCAGTGTTGGATTATGCTAAGGAGTTCAATTAACTTAGCCAGTTGTGAGGCCTCACCCAAGCATCGATCTGATCTGCTAAGTGGAATCGAATTGCTCATTTGGTTTTGAACTCACGATGGAACCCTCGAGTTCAGATTGGTTGATTTTTAAAAAGAGTTGCCACCTTAATTTTATTTTATTTGGGAAAAGATTAAGCAAAAAACTCAAATTGACTCCAATTAATATCCCAAAGGAAAAGATCACTAGTCTCAAAACCAAAGAGGATTTGGGGACTAGGTTTTCAGTTTATATAGAAAAATGATTAGTTTGGCAAATTTAATACAAGATGAATTAAAATGAATTTCATGAACAATTTACATAATGCATGAACAATTATATAATACATGAATAAACAAATAAATAAACATTCATTCAAAGCAATAAAGCAAATAAAGTAAAGGAATTAACTTTACAATTTAAAACCAAAACAGGGGATACTTCCTCTAGCCCTTATGGGTTTTAGGGAAGTCACACATTCCCCTAAATAATTTCAAAGCAATTACTAAAGAAAAATACTGTGAAAGAAAGTCAAAATCAATATTATAATAAAGAAAACAAACTAAAAGCAAATATCACAAAGAAAAGAACTAATTCATAAAGTAACATACAAGAGAGGGAATATTTCTTATTTAAATTAGATTTGATGCTTTAAACAAGCAAGCCTATGTATCCCTTTGAATGGGAATCAAAATCCACGTAGTTCACCTTTCTTGTGAAGGGGTTAGTTTAGCCTAGCCATTTTATCATGTTTTTAGTTCATTGATTGAAAGGTGGGTTGATTGATTAAATCAGGTTGATTGATTACTGAGTTGTTAATTAGGTTAGGTTTTAATTAACAAGTCGATGCATCAATTCAAATCATTTACCAAATTAACTAAATCATATTCTAATCAACATGCCTCAAAATAATTAAAGAAAATGATAAAACATGCCAAGCAAAGAAATAATAAATGAAAAGAACAAACTAAGCAATCTTAAGGAAAAAAATAACAAAATAATAAAAAAAATATATAAAGCAAAAGAAATGCTAAAACAAAACAAAACAAGAAAATAAGAAAATAAATACCTTACAGGGATGAGACTTAGGGACGCAAGGCAGATAAAGCAAATGACTAGATCGTAATTCCACCTTCTCGGCTCACCAGAATGACAACCTTTGAACGGTGACTCAGACAGCATATTTGGGACCTCCTCGAACTAATTTGAGGAAAGCTACCTCGAAATGACCACCCAAATAAAAATTTAAACTAAAAGTTTGTTCCTTTCAAACCAAACTTTAAAAAATGTTGATTGCTTTGAAATCAATTAGTTTGATTAAGCAATTCTGAGTGTGGAAAAGAGGTAGGGAGGTGTAGCTTTTATAGGGAGAGAGTTGGGAGTGAAAATAGTGAATTTTCGATGTGGGATTCGCTTCCTAAGGTAAGAAACTACATAGGAGGCTTCAGAAACTACACACAGAGGCTTCTAGACTGTGCAGAATACACATAACAAATGGTAACCGTATGATACTTGTGTAGTTTTGCACATGGCCTTTGTGGTTCTGCACATGGCTTTTGTGGTTCTACACAAGCTTTGTGCAGTCACAGACTACCCTGTGTGGTCCTTATAGGTCCGTATGCCATTTTTTACTCTGTTCTTAACCATTTCTAGTCTAATTTAAGTCCAGTTATTCTATGGGTTCATAATCGAGTGCTGGTTGTCTGGAGGTGCAAATTTAAAGGTTCACAGTTGCCCCCTCATCAAAATTTCTTGTCAAAAGGCGATGATGATGATAGTGAACCCAGTGATGGAAAAAATGAATGAAAGGGATGTCTAAGTCAGGATTAAGACATGTTTGAGTGAAAGACATGGTTAATTCTTATAAGTAAAGGATAGATGGAAAAAGAAACCATAAGAATGTTTAGGTGATCATTACTAAATATTTATGGGTAAATAGAGGTTTTGTCAATGGCTATTGGTCCAGCCTTGACATTAGATGTGAGAATGGTCTTTGGTGAATTTTAATTAAGGCTATCTGTTTAACCCTAATATTGGAGAATAAAGAAGATTTGGGAAAATCTCAATCATGGCTATCTATTCGGCCTTAATGTTGGAGAATTTAAATCAAGGCTATCTGTCTGGCCTTAATGTTAGACAATAAAGAAGATTTAGAAAATTTCAATCAAGGATATTTATCCGGCCTTAATGTCAGAAGTAAATATGATTTGAGTAAATATAATCAAAGCTATCTGTTCAGCCTTAATGTTTAAAGATAAAGATGATTTGGGTGAATCTCAATCAAAGCTATCTGTTCGGCCTTAATGTTTAGAGAATTTAAATCAAGGCTATTTGTCTGGCCTTAATATTGGAGAATAGAGAAGATATGGGGAAATCTCAATCAAGGCTATCTGTTTGGCCTTAATGTTGGAGAATTTAAATCAAGGTTATCTGTCCGGCCTTAATGTTGGAAGTAAAAATGATTTAGGGAAAATTTCAATCAAGGCTATTTATTAGGCCTTAATATGATTTGATGAAATCTTAATCAAGGCTATCTATCCGGCCTTAATGTTGGCTAAATCTCAATTAAAGCTATCTGTTCAGCCTTAATGTTGGGTAAACCTCAATTAAGGTTATCTGCTTGGCATTAATGTACAGAGAATTTAAATCAAGGCTATCTATTTGGCCTTAATGTTTAGAGAATTAAGATCTAGTGAAATCTAGTAAAAGTAATGGTTCTGGTCTATTTTGGAAAGTCTAGCTCAATGTTCGATCAGTTTTGAAACATTTCTGGTAGGAATAACGACGACCCTATCTAGTAGGAATCGATAAAGAGATGATATTGTTTGGCAGGAATGATGACGACCCTATTTTGTAGGAATCGACAAAAATATGATCCATTTTGATTCAGAAGTCTATCTTACAATTTGTTCTATTATGAAATGCATCTGACTATATAATGATTAGATACCTTGAACCTATGAAGGGTCAGTTTGGTAGGAGAGTTGATAAGCACTTAATTGACTGCACTTTAACCTTTGTTTTTAATAATATTTTATCCTTAAATTGAGTTTGATTTGTTTGTTTAGTGTTTTTCTAGAGTTCTTTTAGTTAATCCAGTGCCAAGTGATGCCATGAACCAAATGTGACTCAGAATGGTGAAAGATCCAAGCCAAAATGTTGATTTTTGGAAGAATATGGGCAGCCACAGGTGACCACACGGCAAGAATTCCAGACGTGTGATAAGAGCAAATTGGAAATTCATCCAATAGCCTCCTACAGGTGGAGGCACAATTGAGGTTTCACCCATGGAAAGTTACATTCTTTGGCCCTATCGTTGGCATGACTAAAACCCTAGCCGTGGGTCTAGCCATGTGAGGTTAAAATTTAGCAATATAAATCAGATCATATAACATTTTAAAGGGGAGCCACCATAGAGCAAAAATAGAGATTTAAGAGGGTTGGCTAAGCCCTAGAGTCATGGGAAAGGCTTGAAGGCTAGAGATATTGAGGATTTAATCAAATCAAAGACCAAGATCCAAGGGGAAGTGGAAGATTGAAGAGAAGATTTCAAAGAACATCTTCAAGATCTGTTTGAGATTTCCTCCTCTTTTAATTTTTGCATCTTTGTTCTTCAATTTTAATATGAACTAATTATATTTGTAATGAACCCTAGTTTTGATTGTATAGATTGAAGGATTTAAACTTTAATCAATTCATCTTTGGTTGTTTTATTTTCATGATAAATCTTATTATTCCAATTAGCAATTGCTAGCTTGTTGATTGGATATTGTTTCTATATTGGACGAGTAGAGATATCCTGATATAGATAGATCACTCATGGGAATAAAGAGTTGATTAGGATGCTAGAGATAGACCTACAAGACTTCTTTGGATGTTAATCTCTTGAACTTTATGCTGCTCCTATTTGATTATAGGTTGAGAAGAGATTCCCCTATAATACTTAGGAAGTTAGGGATTTAATCACTTGAGAAAGGTTTTTATCTATTTTAGTGAGAGTCTAATTCAATCCATTGTTTGAGGTACATGAGAAACTAGGGGGATTTATATCTAGATTAGCTTTGCCTAATCATTTACTTATTTTCTTTTATTAGCTTAGTTAATTTAGCTTATTTTAATCAATCTACATCTTAATCAACTAGACAATAATCGAAGTTTGCGCTAGTACTTATACACTATCCTCATGGAGACGATACTCATATACTCACTACTTTATTACTTCATAACAACCTGTGCACTTGTAGTATATTAGTGTGCATTTCGGCACTTCAAGTTTTTAGCGCCGTTACTGGAGACAGTTTTATAATATTAGTAATATTAATAGAGATTATTGATCTAGTTTTTATTTTTATATTTTCATATTTGTTTTTGTTTTTGCTTTCCCTATTTTATTTGTCTTATTTTATTGTTTTATTTTTTTTTCTATTTTACATTTTTGTTTTGTTTTAAGTTTGTGTTTCCAGAAAAAAAAAAGAGCAAAGAAAATTTTCTCCATTGCTGATCGAAACTATCAGGACTGGAACTTTTACCTGAATACAGAATGGGGATACTAGGGAAATCAGTATCATGATCATGGATACACCTGTCTCACTGATTTCCTAGAGGAATATGGATGGGAAGCACCAATAGAGAAATCATCCCTCAAGCTTGCGTTAGAAAGATTCACGGAGAATTAGGTTGGGGAATTAGACAAAAGAAATGAAGCATTAGCAGTTGGCTTCCCAACTCAATTTGAAATGGACACTACATTGGAGGATAATGAGCATGCACAAGAGGAGCAGAGGTTGGAAGAGATGTTTGTGACTTTAGTGGAAGCTATAGAGAAAAGATTTCAGAGTATCAAGATAGCTCTGGAACACCAACGGACTTCTCTTCATAATGTAGAGAATTTCGCTAGGGAAATTTTAAAAATACTAAGTGAGAGACCTGAAGGTAATTTGCCCAATGAAACCAAAGCCATTCCCGAGGAACAACACAAATACCACTGCCATCAATTGATTTTGGGATGATGATAATGAGGAAAACGAGAATGGTGTGGCCAATTTGGGAATGTTACACAAAGAACTTGATGAATTTAATCGTCTAAATGTGCAATCCCAAATTGAACAGTGTGACATGGGTGGAATGGAGTCAAGTATTGAAGAATTCTCTTCTGGTGATAGTGAGTTATGGGAAAACATGGAGGGGGAAGCTATGCATGTTGAAAATCACACCTTCCCCATTTTTCTAGCCCTCCCACTTTTTGAAGAGAATGATAATAACCCACTCACAACCTTGATGCCCACCCTTCCTTTACCCTAATTCCATCACATGAACACCTAGCCATACATGATCCCACACCTTTGCCACCTTCCTTTAAGTGTGTATTTGTTAGAGAATCCAGTATATGGCTAGTACTTGTAGTCTCTAAATTTTCTTTGGAGAGGGAAATATGTTTTGTGGAGGTGTTAAAGCAAAAGGTTAGTGAATTTGGGTGGAGCATCTTGGAATCGCAAGAGCTGGCTGCCATTGGCAATGTATATACTTTCTTTGGTGCCAAAGCTGAAATCCTTGCATTTAGTCTATGGGTAAGACTGTTTGACGATGGTTCTAAACTCGGGAAGCTTCAGTTTACACGTCATGAGACTCAAAAATAATTTTTGTTGCTGAAAGAAGACTATGCAAAGGCCACAACCTTTGCATATTTTTCTTTATCTTAGTTTATGGAGGTAGATAGCACAAAGAAACCTCTGAGCCATTGGTGGAAGATGAATAACGATAATGTCCAGCTAATACGACGCTAAAGAAGCGGTGAATGTGAGGCAACCCATTAATGGTTTATTTTGGTTTTTATTTTTATTTTATTTTTTTTATTTTACTTTAAATGGATCTTACTTTGGTTGTAGTTTAATTTTTCTCTATGCAAAAACATTGATCATGGTACATTCTCACTGGAAGGAGTACCAGTACGATTCATATGGTATATCATTCAGGGTAGTTAATTCTTTCTTTTACTTTTTCATTTTCCTTGTTTATAACACATTGGGGACAATGTGTTACTTAAGTGTGGGGAGAGGTATATTATTGTACCCTATCTTTTATGAATCTTGCGTTTAAGTGAATTGAGTTGTGGCAATAGTTTGATTTGGAATTAACTCTCTCTAGTGATAAATTGGTCTAATTTTGCTATGATAATGACTTGTTGCAGTGTGGATTGAATGTGGTGGTCATGATTAGGAAATTAAATTTTTGCAAATCTTTTTGCCTGAAATTTGAAACTTTAGTTACACTTTTTGAGCCTATTTTATTCCACTATTACTTTTATTTCAGTTTAGTAGAAATGTTTAATACCTTAGGTAGCTTGACTGTTTTTCTTGAAAAAAAAGAAATAAGTATATAAAAAAAAAGATTATGCAAAGGAGCTTTGAAAATGTTTACATATTTTGCTATTCTTAACTCTTGAAACACAAGGGATTGAGAATATGAATAGTGCTAGTAGCCATTTGAATGTGTGATTCTAGTTGAGTAACTGGAGGCCGGCATCACAAGTGTTTGCATTCATGTAAAAAGGCTACGATGACAATTCAAACAAGTCGGGCTCCTTAGTTAATTAAAAAGAAAACATGAATTGAAATGTACAATCAATGAAAAGTCGAGTGAGTTGTCAATCACCTGTGGGAAAAATCCTTATAAATCTACTTTGCTTGAACTTTTATTTATGTGGAATTATTTGCTCAAACTTGTAACTTTAGAATTTAGGTTTCAGATTTTTGAGATTTGTTTTAGAGATTTCTTAATTTGGCTACCATGTTTGAGCCTTGCTGATTTCAAGTTATTGTAAATCTTTTTGAATTTCTTTGACTAGAGAGGGTAGGTTTTATCTCTTATTATTGTTATGATTTAATTTGCTTGAGGACAAGCAATACTCAAGTGTGGGGGAATTTCATAAGCACTTAATTGACTGCATTTTACCCCTTTTTTTTAATACTATTTTATCCTTAAATTGAGTTTGATTTGTTTGTTTAGTGTTTTTCTAGAGTTCTTTTAGTTAATCTAGTGCCAAGTGATGCCATGAACCAAATATGACTCAGAATGGTGAAAGATCCAAGCCAAAATGCTGATTTTTGGAAGAATATGGGCAGCCACGGGTGACCACACGGCAGGAATTCCAGATGTGTGACAAGAGTAAATTGGAAATTCATCCAGTAGCCTCCCATGGGTAGACGCACGGCTAAGGTTTCACCCATGGGTCCAGCCGTATGAAGTTAAAATTCAGCAATATAAATAAGATCATATAGCATTTAAAGGGGAGCCGCCATAGAGCAAAAATAGAGATTTAAAAAGGCAGGCTAAGCCCTAGAGTCATGGAAAAGGCTTGAAGGCTAGAGATATTGAGGATTTAATCAAATCAAAGACCAAGATCCAAGGGGAAGTGGAAGATTGAAGAGAAGATTTCAAAGAACATCTTCAAGATCTATTAGAGATTTCCTCCTCTTTTATTTTCTGCATCTTTGTTCGCAATTTTAATATGAACTAATTATATTTGTAATGAACCCTAGTTTTGATTGTATAAATTGAAATATTTAAACTTTAATCAATTTATCTTTATTGTTTTATTTTCATGATAAATCTTATTATTCCAATTAGCAATTGCTAGCTTATTGATTGGATATTGTTTCTATATTGGACAAGTAGAGATACCTTGATATAGATAGATCACTCATGGGAATAAAGAGTTGATTGGGGTGCTAGAGATAGACCTACAAGACTTCTTTGGATGTTAATCTCTTGAACTTAATGCTACTCCTATTTGATTATAGGTTGAGAAGAGATTCCCCTATAATACTTAGGAAGTTAGAGATTTAATCACTTGAGAAAGGTTTTTATCTAATTTAGTGAGAGTTCAATTTAATCCATTGTTTGAGGTACATGAGAAACTAGGGGGATTTATATCTAGATTAGCTTTGCCTAGATTATTTCCATCAATATCATTTACTTAATTTCTTTTATTAGCTTAGTTAATTTAACTTATTTTAATCAATCTACATCTTGATAAACTAGAAAATAATCGAAGTTTGTGCTAATACTTATACAGTATCCTCGTGGAGACGATACTTATATACTCACTACTTTATTACTTGATAATGACCTATGCACTTGCAATTTGTTAGTGTGCATTTCAGCACATCAAGAGTGCTAAGCTTTTGGGAGAAAGATGCCCCCACTTTTAAAGGTAGCTTAGTTATTTGGTCTAGGAAGAAACCACTTTGGAAGGTTAAGCGAAGTATGGCTGGGAGAGATCAGACTGGACTTAGGTGGGTTTTACTTGGGAGAACATTCGGTTTGAGGCTGAATTGGAAAGCTTGATCAGGGCGGTCAAGTCCTCGGATATGATTCGGTCGAAAGGCTAGGTCAAGTTTTATGGAAGGTCAATTTGTTGTGCTGGTCTCTAAAGAAGTTCATACTAGAGTCTTTGGTTAGGTCTGGTAATTGGATTAGTTAGTTATGGTCTTCTAGTTTGGCTTTAGGGGAAATCATCTCAAAAGGCTAGGTCAAGTTTGGCCTTGTTTAAGGTCATTTAGAAGCTCAGTCTAGTTTAGATATGTAAGAGATCAGATTAGAGGCTCAGTCAAGTTATGGCCTTTTGGTGAGTTCATTTGGAAGGCTTGGTCAGATTTTGCCTTAAGATTGTGTTAGAGAGATCAGGCTAGGATGTTAGACCTGAGAGGCTAATCTTGGCTTAGAGGACAAGTCAAGCTAGGCAATCAATTTAGAAGGCTCAGTTTAGATTTTTCCTTAGAGGAGATCATGGGGTTCATAAATGAAGGCCTTTTGGGAGTGAGCTTCATAGCGGAGGCTTTTTACAAATGGGCTTCATGGTGAAGGCTTTTTATTTTGGGCTTCTTAATGAAGACTTTTTGGGTTTTAAGCTTCATAGAGTAGGTTTTTGGGTTTTGGGATAGTTTTTTACAAGGGTGCTTTGGATGGTAGGCTTTGGCTAAGGGCTTCATTATGAAGGCTTCTTGGTTTGTGCTTCATGACAAATACTTTTGGTTATAAGGGTATCACATACTCATGGTTAAGTATTTGCCCTTGGACCTGGTTGCATTAAAATGGTTTACAAGCTTTAAGAGACTTTAATCTTAGAGGTTATGTGTTTTGCCAATGAGGCTTAATCTTTTAAGGATAATGAGATGTTTGCCAAAGAGGCATAAGATGGGCCTTGACTGATTCGAGTCCTTCTTAATTAATTTGAGGATGATAGGCTTTGGGAGATACGCCTCGACTAGATTCAAAAATAATGAGTCTTGAGAGACTTGGGATTTTTGGTTCTTCCTATGATGAGATTTTGCCAAGGAAAGGGTGGTTCATGGCATGAGCTTGAAATGATGGTATGATTTGCCAATGAGGCTTAAGATGGAAAAGTTCGAGAATGGTTTAAAGGTAGGCTAAAACTTCTAAAAAGAATCATAGAGGTTGTATGGCTTTGCTTTTTATAGCATGAATCATGGAAAAGAGCAAGTCAAGCTTTTTTTATTGCTTGACATTGAAGAGACTCTTGGAGTGACACTTAATTAGTTTGACTTAATGACACAATGACTACACTAGCTGAAACAAAGAGCTTTTAGGAATGGCTAAAGGGCTAATGGAAGAAGACAAATTGGGGACCATGCTCCTAAATGAGAGATAAGAATTTGATAGATTGGAGATGAAAGGGATTGTGCCTTAGCTCTTTGAGCTAAGTGACGGGATGGATTGACAATAGACGATGACGTTCTAGGAAGACATGCCCCTATTATAGGATAAGGACATAGAAGATTGCATAACTTTAGAGAATGATCTTCTAATGAGGAAAGATAACTTTGGAGAGACAAGACAGATTGATTGAAGATGATTTGACAATTGTGGACATGAGGGAAGATGACTTGAATGAGCTCTCTCTCTCTCTCTCTCTCTTTGTTTCTTTCTCAGCTCTAACTTTTGGCTAAGCCGCCGTTTGGGTTTTCAGCTTAGTGAGCTTATATTAATGAAATTTTGGAGAAAAAGTTCCACCATGATTTGCTGTTTTTCTTTAAGGGGCTTTGACCTTTGAATTTTGGATTTGACAAAGGTCTTATATGAACTTGTTGCCCCTTATTGAGGTGCATTGTTTTGATTACCCAATATGCAATAGGTAATTCCATTTGATTTGATCTTTGTGCCTCAATTGTCTGATGAGAGGCCCATTACTTAACCTTCTTTGATTAGCAGCCAGTGAAGTGATTGTTGATTTGAGAGAATGAGGACACCTCAAATTCTAATATATGCTAATTGTGATGGACTTAATTGATTGTTCATTCATCCCTCTTTTTCCTTCTTTTCTTTTTTTTTTTTTCTCTTTTTTGTTTTTCTTTTTTTCCTTCTTTTCCTTTTCTTCTTTTTTAAAGCTCATCCATGTCAGACTAAATTAAGGAAGATAAGAAATAATGAAAAGAAAAGATGCATTACTATAAAGGAAACTTTATTATAAGATAACAAAAAAGGATTGACATGGTCGAAAAAATACCAAAAATAAAATAAAATAAAATGATAGACTCTGACTCAAACTTAAACTCAGACTTTGAGGCTTGGGCTCAAACTCAAACTTAGATTTGGAATTCAACCTCAGACAGGTCAGATTAGCTAGGCTTGAACTACTCTATGACATGCCCCTTGGGGCTGAGGTAAGGTAGGGTTAAGTCAGGTTCCTTATCATTGTTTGAGTGGGTGGTAAGGAATTCAAGTTGAAATGATTCACTTTGAATGGAATCTTCAACCTTTGATGTAATTGCACTAAAGCTTTGAAGGTGGGTAGGTATTGTGTTAACAAGTGGCTTGATAGGTCAGGAGTATATTCTTAACAATGATATCTACCTGTTCCTGTTTGATTGGCCTGTTTAACATTTGAGTAGCTTTATCCCTCCACCTAGAGAATGACTCATCTGGAAGTTGCTTTGTGGTCTCTAAATCACGCCTAGTGAAATTTACTTCAGTGTTATAATGATACTGTCTAACAAAGACATGAAAAATATCATCCTATATTCCCTTTTAGCTCTTGTTCAATAAAAGAAACCATCTCCTAGCAGCTCTGATTAGTGATTCTTGAAACACTTGAGCAAGGAGCTCATCGCTAAGTCGCATAGATTTCATTACCCCTATATACATCTTCAAGTGAGTTCTGGGGCATGTGCTTCCATCAAATCTATCTAACTCAGGCATTCTGAATTTAGGAGGAAGCTTGGCATCAGGGAATAAGATCAAGCTATCCATATCAATTAAATCATTATGGTGCTTTAGGGATTTGATGGTTTTCTCTATAGCTTCAAGTTTATCCATAAGCAATTTGGTATCCTTAGAGAAAACTTCCCCAAAAATGATATGGGAGCGAGGAAGATTTAGAGTGGGTGTTTAGGGCTTTAGTATTGGCAGGTTTTCCAAGATAGGTCTGATTCAGATTTTTATCGAGGTTTGCTTGGTTAATCAGGGCTCGAACTTCCTCAATGATGGCTTGCCTTTATTCCTTCATGTTTTCTTCAAATTAGATCTATTGAGCAGCTAAGATAGCTTGAAAATGCTTTTCATGCTTCTTAAGAAGGCTAGTCATAAGTGTTATCAAGGTGTCCATGTTAAGTGGGTTGGCCATTGGTACCTTATGAACTAAATCAAAGAATTAAAGTAAGTGCTTATGGAAGAAAAAGGAATATGGGCATGCAAACTTTTAAGGAAGAAGATTCCTTTCGATGTTCTGAGCTAATTGCATTTAGGCTTTTAAGAATTTCCTAAGGTTGCGTAGGTCAAGGTCTCATGCCTAAGGTATCAGGTTGGATCAAAGGTATTGGACTTAAGGTAGTGTATTAGGCAAAGTTATTAGGCTTAGGATAGTGTGTTGGGCCAAAGGTATTAGGCATAAGGTATTGTGTTGGGCCAAAGGTATTGGGCTTAGGGTAGTGTGTTGGGCCAAAGGTATTGGGCTTAGGGTAGTGTGTTGGGCCAAAGGTATTGGGCTTAGGATTAGGTTTGCAGGGTATGGGTAAAAATAAAGGTATAGGTGTTTTAGGTTGAAGACTAAGGTAATGGGGTAAGGTTTAAGGTGATGGCTTAAGGTTTATAGGGGAAAAAGGTGATTGAGACGGAGATAGAGTGTTTAAGGTTTATAAGTGAAGGTGTTTGGATAGAAGTGAAAAGTGAGTATGTGGCCCTTCTTCGGTTCAAGGTATAACCTAGACTAGAGATGAATGCATATTTTGTTACACAAATCGAATGCATGATATACATGGGGAAAATATTTCATGAGAATGAAAAGATGTAAGGTTTTAATTATGGTACATATAACCTAAGGTCAAGATCTAGGTTCAATACATAAAAGGGTAAGGGTAACTCTGTTTGGGTACCTGTCACACTAGAGCAGCGACATACCTAACCATATATGAGTCAAGGAGCCTCGCATGGGTCCAACAGTATGTGCATGCTCGTTACACCTTTAAAAGGATCAAAAGACTCATCACGGGGTGGATGATTTCACTATTAGTGAATAGACCTAAGGAGGGTTACCCACTCGATGTTACTTTCTATCCATTATTTTCCTAAGAAATCTAGGTTAAAAAGCAATGAGCCTATGCAAATGATGCATGAAAGTCATTTATGTATTAAAAGAGCCAAACTTTGTTTTAAACCAATTCATAGTCCTCTTATTTCTTTTTATAAAAAGGAAGGTTGTCCCTAGCGGAGTCGCCAGCTGTGAGGCCTTGCCCAAGCACCGGTCTGATATGCTAAGTGGAATCAAAATGCTCATTTGGGTTTGAACTCACGATGGAACCCTCAGGTTCATATTGATTTATTTTTGAAAAGAGTCACCACCTTAATTTTATTTTATTTGGGAAAAGATTAAGGAAAAAATCCAAATTGACTCTAATTAATATCCCAAAGAAAAAGATCACTAGCCTCGAAAACAAAGAGGATTCAGGGACTAGGTTTTCCGTTTATATAGAAAAATGATTAGTTTGGTAAATTTAATATAAAATGACTTAAAATAAATTTCATGAACAATTATATAATGCATGAATAAATAAATAAATAAACATTCATTCAAAGCAATAAAGCAAATAAAGTAAAGGAATTAACTTTACAATTCAAAACCAAAATAGGGGATACTTTCTCTAGCCCTTATGGGTTCTAGGGAAGTCACACATTCCCCAAAATAATTCTAAAGCAATTAATAAAGAAAAATACTGCAAAAGAAAGTCAAAATCAATATTATAATAAAGAAAACAAACTAAAAGCAAATATCACGAAGAAAAGAATTAATTCATAAAGTAACATATAAGAGAAGGAATATTTCTTATTTAAATTAGATTTGATACTTTAAACAAGCAAGCCTACATATCTCTTTGAATGGGTATCAAAATCCATGTTGTTAGCCCTTCTTGCAAAAGGGTTAGTTTAGCCTAGCCATTTTATCATGTTTTAGTTCATTGATTGAAAGGTGGGTTGATTGATTACCGAGATGTTAATTAGGTTAGGTTTTAATTAACAAGAAGATATATCAATTCAAATCATTTACCAAATTAACTAGATCATATTCTAATGAACATGCCTCAAAATAATGAAAGAAAATGATAAAACATGCCAAGTAAAGAAATAATAAACGAAAAGAACAAACTAAGCAATCCTAAGGAAAAAAATAACAAAACAATATAGAGCAAAAGAAATGCTAAAACAAAACAAAACAAGAAAATAAGAAAATAAATACCTTATGAGGATGAGGCTTGAGGATGTAAGGCAGATGAAGTGGACGACCAGATCATAATTCCACCTTCTCGGCTCGGCAAAATGACAACCTTTGAACGACAACTCAGATGGCATATTCGGGGCCTCCTTGAACTGATTTGAGGAAAGCCACCTCGAAACGACCACCCAAATAAAAATTTAAACTAAAAGTTCATTCCTTTCTAACCAAACCTTAAAAAATGTTGATTACTTTGAAATCAATTAGGTTGATTAAGCAATTATGAGTGTGGAAAAGAGGTAAGGAGGTGTAGCTTTTATAGGGAGAGAGTTAAAAACTGGTGAACTTTCAATGTGGGATTCGCTTCCCAAGCTAAGAAACCACATACGAGGCTTCGGGAACTACACATGGAGGCTTCTAGACCGCGTGAAGTGCATGAGGCAAATGGTAACTGCACAAGACTTGTGCAGTTTTGCATAGGGACTTTGAGGTTCCGTACAACACCTTTGCAATTTTGCACAGGCTTTATGTAGTTTTGCATAGGCTCTGTGCAGTCACATATCGCCCTGTGCGATCCCTGTGGTCCGTACACTATTTTTTACTCCATTCTTGACCATTTATGATCTAATTTAAGCCTAGTTTGATTCTACAAGTTCGTAATAGAGTATCGGTTGTCTGAAGGTGCAAATTTAATGGTTCACACAGTTTGCTATCAATATCACTTACTGAAGATAGCTCCATCAAATGCTTCCTAAGAGGATTGATCACACCTCTATTCAACTCATTAGTGGCAACTAAGTTCTTGACCTTAACATAGATAAGGCCAAGATAATGGAAAAGAGGTATAAGGCCAAGAAGGCTAAACAAGCTAAACAAAGAGCAAAAGGAAAAGCATAAAAGCAAGGGGCATGTAGGCCAACCTAGAGAAGGAGGAGGTGGTTTAAGGAAGAAATCATCGCCAATCACTACAACACCTGGACTGTGGAATGGACAATCTAAGCAAAGCTTTCCACTTGTGGCCAGTGTAGAAAGAAGCATCCTGGAGTGTGCTAATGGATTTATGGTGCGTGCCTAAAGTGTGGGCAAATGGGTCATTTCATTAAGGACTACCCTTAGACAAGGAATCTAGGGAATGCGACCTCGATGCCTCCACAATCTAGATAATTTCAACCTTAAGGGCAAGGAGCCAAAAATAAGGGGCCAATTGCTTGGAATGCATTAGCAATAGACAACAGAGGCAAAGGACGTGTCTTTGCCTTAAATTAGCAAGAGGCCCATGCCTCGCACACTGCCATCACAAGTATTATCCCTACCCAAAATTCTAGTGCAAGATGTTTGATTGATTCTAGTGCTATGCATTCTTTTGCATCACCCTGCTTTTCTAAGAGTTTTGGTAGGAAAAAGGAAGTAATGTTTGAACCTTTAGTAGTATCAACTCCTTTAGTTGAGGTGACGAAAGTGAAATATGTATCTAAGGATTGTGAGGTAGACATAAATGGGTGAAAACTTCCTATAGAATTATTAGAATTGGATGTACTAGAATTTAACGTGATCCTAGGATTGGATTGGCTATATGAGCATGAGGGTTGTATAGATTATAGAGAGAAATTAGTGGAATTCTAAACTAAAGATGGGAAGGAGTTTAAGTACCAAAGAGATAGGGATGAGAACCCACCAAATTTTATATCAGCCTTAAGAGTAAGGAGGATGTTGTCGATAAGGACAAAGAGGATATTGTTCGAGGTAAAAGCATGCTAGTGGTGGATGAATTTATGGATGTATTTCCCAAGGATCTACCTAGGATACCACTAGATCATGAGATTGAGTTTAATATCAATTTGCTACTGAGCACACAACCCATATCGATACCGCTATATTGTATGGCACCTGCAGAGTTAAAGGAATTAAAGACACAATTACATAACCTACTTGACAAGGGTTTCATCTACTTGAGTAGTCCATCATGGGGTGTACCAGTGTTGTTCGTCAAGAAGAAAGATAGCTAATTTCGGATGTGCATCGATTATCACCAACTTAACAAAGTTACCATGAAGAATAAGTATTCTTTGCCAAGGATAGATGATCTTTTTTGATTAACTGCAAGGAGCTGGCTACTTCTCCAAGATTAACTTGAGATCTGGCTATCATCAAATAAAGATCCATGGAGAAGAATCTACAAGACTACCTTTCATATAAGGTATAGTCATTATGAGTTCACAATTCTACTATTCGGTTTGATAAATGCTCCTGTTGTATTCATGGACCTGATGAATCGAGTATTTAGGCCATTCCTTGACAAGTTCATAATCGTGTTCATCAAGGACATTTTGATTTATTCTAAGAGTAAAGAAGAACATGAAAAGCATTTGAGGATCATCCTACAGACTTTGCATGACCACCGACTCTACCCAAAGTTGTAGAAGTGTGAATTTTAGATGGAGTCTATCAATATTCTTAGGCATGTAGTAAGTAAAGAAGGAATTCAAGTTGACCCTAAAAAAGTTAAAGCGGTAGCCAACTGGCCACAACCCATAATGCTTTCTAAAGTTCAGAGTTTCTTGGGCATGGCTAGTTATTATCGTAGATTCATACAGGATTTTTCTAGAATTGCTTCACTATTGACCAAGTTGATAAGAAAATAAGTTAAGTTCAATTAGGAGGAGTCCTATAAGGAGAGCTTTCAAAAGCTCAAGAAGTGCTTGATATCCACTTTTGTTTTGACCTTACCTGAAAGTGAAAAAGGATTCATAGTCTACTACGATAACTTAAAAGTAGGACTTGGATGCGTCTTGATGCAAAATGGGAAAGTCATCGCATATGCATAAGGACAACTCAAGAAGCATAAAGTGAACTGCCCTACTCATGACTTGGAGTTGGTCGTGGTAGTGTTCACTTTTAAGATCTAGAGACACTATTTATATGGGACGAAGTGTGAGATCTATACGTATCATAAGAGTCTTCAATACATCTTAAGCCAAAAAGACCTCAACTTGAGGCAAAGGAGATGGGTCGAATTATTGAAGGACTATGACTGCTAGATTCTCCACCATCTTGGAAAGGTGAACGAGGTGGTAAATGCCTTGAGTCAAAAATCAATGGGAAGCCTAGCCCATGTGACCATGCGAAAAAGGCTGATTATGAAGGAGTTAAAGGCATTGTTTAGTCAGGGCTTCAGGCTGGAGATTGAAGGATTGCTAGCTTTAGTAGCTCACTTTCAAGTGAAGTCAAAACTAGTGGAAGAGATAAAGGATTCACTATGAGGCCTCGCCTGAGAACCCAGTCCGATCTGCTAAAGGGTAATCAAAAATGCCCATTTAGGAGAAACATCACTATTAAAACTTGTTATGAGTTCAGAAAAATAATATTTTTGTAAGTTGTAATTTGCAAAAGGAGTCGCCACTTCAATTTTGTTTAGTTTAGTTGGAAAAATTAAAGGAAAAACCCAATTTGATTGAGTCCAAAATTATAACATTTATCCCAAGGAAAAACACTAGTCCTCGAATGACCAAAGAGGGCTCGAGGACTAGGTTTTGGTTAAAAAAAATAGCAAAAAAAAATTAGCTTAAATACAAAATAGCTTTCATAAAAAGAAGTTTTTATGTATGCATGAATAGATACAATCTGATGTATGAAATAAATAATACTCGTGAAATGCATGACAAATATGAGATAATGATAATTATAAGATGCAAAAAGTAAAGGAAAACTACTTAAAATTATTACAAGTCAAAATGTCAAAATCAAAGGATCTTTCCTCTAGCCCTTATGGGTTCTAGGAAAAGCAAACATTCCCTGAATATAATCTAAATAACTAAAGTAAGAAAGAGAGTAATAAAATAATTATAATAAAAAGAATTAAAATTTTGACTTTTATTTAAGAAAAGTAATTTCAATCATAAACTATGTGAAAAAGGTGATAGAGAGAAGAAGTTGTTAATTTTAGTGGAGTTGAATGCCTTAGAGACGGCAAGCCTACGTATCCCTTTGAATGGGAATCAAACCCCACACAGTTCTTCCTTTTTGTGAAGGAGGGGTTTTTAAGTCATTGCCTTTGTTATCATGTTTTGATTGATTTTAAGGGCTTAGGGATTTATTAATTAGGTTAGATTTTAATTAGCAAAAATTAGATCTTTTCAGATTTAGATCATAAAATTGAAATTGAAAAGGAAAAGGAAAGAAATTTTACCTTTGGCTTCTATCGGCAAGGAACATAGGGAGCAAGCTTTGCATCAGATCTAAGTTCCACCTCAGCCTAGTAATATCACAAGCATTCCTTTTGGAATGACTTTTGAATAGCATGAACTCTTTTCATGATGGAAAGACTTTGAATCACCTTTGCTTGAATACCACGAATTCCCTTTTGAAAGAAATAACTTGAGTCGCACCTTTTCTTGATTAAGAAGCTTAGAGATAAGGTTTAGGGTGATTAGGACACTTATGAATAAGGTTTTGAGATGATTAGGAAGCTTATGAATAAGGTTTTATGTGATGAAAGAGGTTTTGGAATGAGATTTTAGAGATTTGGAGGGTTAGAAAGAGGGTTTTGATGATTGGGGGGCTTAGAAATAGGGTTGAGAAAGCTTTTGGGAGAGTATAGAAGCATATAATTGTCTGTAAGTTGTTAGGAGGTGCAAGGTATTTATAGAGGGAGTTTGGGGGCTTAAAAAGGTGAATTTTTAGTGTGGGAAGCAGGAAAAATGTGTTGTGGTAATCATTCTAGGCTGCGGTAACTACAAAAGGCGCTGCGGTAACTGCAGGGCCATTGGCTACCGCAGGGACCTCTGCGGTAACTGCAAAGGAGGCTGCGGTCTTGCAGCCGGCTTGTAGGCTGCCACTGCTCATTTTTCAGCTCGTTCTCACCCATTTTTATTTCGATTTGAGCCCAGTTTGATTCTATGTGTTCGTAATAGAGTGCTAATCATCTGAAGGTGCAAGTTTAAGAAATTTATTTTTCAACGGGGTGCTACCCCCTTGACCCTTGCCCGCTAATCGGCTAACGGGACCACCATATATGTAGCGCATGAATCTTAGCAAGTATTAAGCTATGGTTGAATCCTAAGGGTGTAAATTTGAGGGTTCACATTCACAAGATAAGGACCCACACTTGGTTAAGTTAAAGGATGAGATGAAGTAAGGAAAAAACCCAGATTTTGAAGTAGTCGATGGGATTCTAAAGTGCACGAAAAGAGTATATCTGCCTAATGTCAATGAATTAAGGGAAAGGATACTTAAGGAAGCACATCAGACACCCTATTGTGCTCATCCTGGAACTACCAAGCTGTACTATGATATGAGAGCAAGTTATTGGTGGCTTGGACTAAAGAAGGATGTGGCTAAGTTTGCGTCATCCTACCTAACTTGCCAATAAGTCAAGTATAAGCATCAACGACCCTCTGGATTGCTGCAAGAGATTAAGTTACTTAAATGTAAGTGGGAGTATATCACTATAGACTTTGTAGTGGGGTTACTTAGAACCTCTAAAAGATATGACTCGATATAGGTCATAGTGGATTGATTGACTAAGTTTGCCTATTTTCTGCAGGTCAAGACCACATACTCTGTAGCTCAGTATGTGCAACTATACATTGATAAGATCATGAAACTGCATTGAGTACCAATTTCTATCATCTCATATCAAGGCACTCAATTCATCTCAAGATTCTAGCAAAAGTTGTAAGAAGAATTGGGTACACAATTGGACTTCAGTACTGTGTTTCACCCTCAAACAGATGGATAGTCTAAAAGAGCTATGCGGACCCTAAGAGGAAGGATTACATTTTTCCATGGGAGATCACGTCTTCTTGAAGGTCTCTCCAATGAAAGGTGTCATGAGATTTGGCAAGAAAAGAAAGCTATCGCCTCGCTTTGGTGGTCCTTTCAAAATCTTGGATAAGGTTGGGGAAGTGTTTTATAGACTTACCTTACCCTAACTATGATGCATGTGTCCTGGTTTTCCACATCTTGATGTTAAGGAAATACGTGTTGGACTCATCTCATATGTTGTCACCTTCAGACATCACAATAGAAGAGCAACTGTTTAATGAGGAATTACCCATAGCCATAGTGGATCGACAAGTGAAAAGGTTAATGAACAAGGAGATACCAATGATCAAGGTACAATGGCAAAATCATGGAATAGATAAGTGTACTTAGGAAGCTAAGGATGAGATGCGACAGAAGCATCCTTAGCTTTTTTAAAGTGTATTAGTAAGTATCTAAATTCAAAGATGAATTTCTTGTAAGGAAGGAGAATGTAATAACCCATACCTAACCTAGGATTTTCGTGATTTAATTTCTTGAATTTAGAACTATTAAGGCCAACTATGTGCTTTTGTGAAAATCCATGAGTTATGTGATTGATGAGTATGTGACATGTTAGATTAGCTCTAATATGTATAATATGAATTATTATGGTGAAGTAAGTAATTTATATGAAATACATAAGCATAAAAATATTTATTTCACATAAATTGAATTTTCATGCACAAAGAGATTTTTAAGCATAAAATAATTTTTATGAGCATTTTTAAAATACTTCTAAACAAATATTTCAGGGGGAATTTTAATAAAAATAATAAGAAAAATATTTTATTTTTAATTACCTATAATCAGCCCATAAAATAAATAAAAAGGCTAAATTCCCAAAAGCCCACTACACCAAGACACTCCTCACCTAGTTCATTAAGCGTAATCTTGGAAATTGCCAAAAACCCTAAATATAAAAAGGGAAATTTGGCCAGCCTTTGTTGAGACAGCCACCATTCTATTATTCTTCATATTTCTAGTAGACAATTCTCTCAAAAATGATCTCTCAACTAAAATTCACAAAATACCTTCAAACTTTGCGATTTAGTGACCATTTCGTAAGTTTTTTCTTTCCTTTCAACTTGCTATTGGATTTTTATGAAACTAATCATAAGAAAATTATTGTGAACTATAAATTTACTAATTTTCATTGATTAAATTCAGCCTAGGTGAATTCTTGATCGAGAAATAAAATTTTTTACCGAAAACACAAACCTCTTTACGCGAATTCTCCAAAGGTGAATCCTAAAACTTAAAGTTGAAATTTTAATGCATAAATTCAATAAGGGGGGATTCTTGCATTATTATATTCTAAATGGATTTTTTCTATGTTTAGATAAAAAATATCTAGTTAAATCATATTTCTATATATTTTTGTAATGATCGGAAAAAACCTAAAAGCAAGAAAACTCATGATTTTTGCTCTAAACACTAAACTTGGAATTTTCATGCAAAAGTATGGTCTATGGCTGCCAAATTGTGTGTATTTAAATTCTAAACTAATTTTTGTTAGGATTGAATGAAAAATAATGGTTTAAATCATGTGTTTACATATTACTGTAATGACCAGAAAGTACTGAAAACAAGAAAGATGCATGGTTTTCACCCTAACACATAAAGTTGGAAAATTTTCATGCATATGAATCTATATGGATGTTGATTCCTACATTTTCATGTTCTAAAATAATTTTTGTTTTGATTACATGAAAAATCTTGGTTTAAATCATGCATTTGCATATTACTGTAATGAACGGAAAGTGCGAAAAGGAAGAAAATTCATGTTTTTACTTGAATGCATAATTCGGCCTATAATTGGAATTCAATCCCAATGTCTATAATTTTTATGTAATATATTTTAATGATTATTGACATATATACATTAATGATTAATGATTAAATTGTGTGTTGGTTGAAGGAATAACTCTAGACATGTCTAGAGACAATTAGGTATACTTGGGGTATCTTAACCTTATTTCTATGATGTGATTAATATGTGAACATGATATAGTGATATGGGAAATAGGTATTTTGATGAGTTAATAATGAGTTAATGATCTTAAATGGATGATGAGATCGATTGTATGAATTGGTCATAAGAGATAAGCATGATACTTGATAAGTGACTTGTTAAGTTGACATATATGGAAAGTGTTAAATGTATTAAGTTCAATGTTAAATTGAATTGATCATGATATATGGTGTTTGACTTTAGAAAATTCTTAGTATAGATTATAATGTTTTCATATGGGCCTATAAAGGCTAAGTATGTAAGACTTTTGAAAGTCAACATGTCATGTGCAAGTGATAAGTGCACTTTTAGTGCAACTCTAAGTTTATATGAATGTTGTATGTGCAGAGGGTAGTTATGAGATGGATAGCATGATGTTAATCAAATACTAAGTATTTAATTGGAATGAAAAATAGAGCTTAAGGACTATTAGAAGTTAAAGGCTACAAGAAATACAAAGTGAGTAAACATTATGTTCAAGTTACAAGTATAAGTTATTATGTTATGTGAATCTTTGACGTCTTGAAACCTAAGTTTTTTTCTATTTTAATTATGACTAAATGATTTCTTTGTAAGCTTGGGTTGCCAAAGGATAATTGGTCCAAACACATTGTTTGATTATCCATT